>JALBCR010004566.1:0-108142 GCA_030710515.1 Abscondita cerata | reverse complement strand
ATGTACACTCATGAAATTTAAAACTTGGACACCACAATTTCTGTAAACAAAAGTTTGCACATTGTGAAGCGGGCTTAAGGGTATCATTTACAATTCTAACAGCAGGTAGTCTCAGCAGGGGTTATCTTATAGAAGGACTGTAGAATGAATCATTACACTAAGCACGTTTTAGAAAATAGGTAATTTACGTTGCTTACTTAATTTTTTCTTTAAAGAATATATTTGAAGGTATCGCTAATTAAACACCATAGCTCGATTAATTATCGAATCAAAATTTTGTTTAGGAAATGTTTACAAAATAAAATTAGAAATAATTTTGATTTAAAAACGTCTACAAGCAATAACTTTTAAATTAAATCAAAAACTAAACATGGTTATTTGGGTTGACTGATTATTACTTATTTTTAAATAAATCTAACCTACTAATTATTGTAAGTTATTAAAAAAATCATTAAACTCTCTATTCATAATATTTAGTCCTTACAAAATGTATATTTTATGACGTTTCATTTTTTCTGTAGTTAATATAAAAAGTGAAAATAAAAACTAAGGCAATTCTTATTGTCAACGTATATATTTAGTTTTTGACAAGAATTTATTACATAATTATAATTAAGATACCAAGTTATAGTTTAAAATTAAATGAAAACTTTTTTTTTAAATAAAGGTATTACTATATAAATAAATATAAGAAATCAATAATGGGTGTGACCTCCATTATTATTGATACATTCTTGGAGGCGTCTGCTCATTGACGCTATCAAGGTATCAATATAATTAATATTAATCGTTTCCCATGCGGTATCAATGGCTGCAATTAGTGCATTACGGTTTACTGGTATAAAATTTGGCCCTTGTTGTCTTCGGATAACAGCAAGTATTCGAGCCCAAACATTTTCGATAATGTTAAAATCTGGGCTTTTGCTGGCCAGGGTAACAGCTCCAAGTTATTTTCGTATCCAATTGCGCACAACCCGCGAAGTATGAATAGGGCGTTGTCCTTTAACAACAAAAATACATTATGAAAATGTTAATTCAACAGATCCGAACTATTTTTGGAGAAAGTATAGTGAAATAAGAATACTTACTTGTTGGAAAATATAATCTTCGTCTGGATAAAACACTTCGACTGAAGGTTTCATAATAGTTTCCAAAATATCTAAATACGCAGCAGAATCAAGACGTCCATCGATAGCCCAACAAACTCCTGGACCCCGCGCGCTAACCCAACCCCACACATTCACAGAAAAATAACCACTTCGTTTTTAGGACATATGTGATTATTTTCGTAACGAGTTCCTTCCATTCTAAAAACTTTTAGTGGTCCATCGTTGCGGCTATTGAACGTTTTTCGTCGCTAAAAATCACTCGATTCCAAAATTCCAAAGGTTCGTTCACATATCGCCTTGCAAATTCCAGACGACGTCTCATATTTTCGTCACTGAGAACTTCTTTCGCAGCAGCATTATACTTCTTTATTCCCATCTCCTTTAATCTTTTTGTGCAGTTATACGGCATCCGGGAAAATGTGTATCTGCTATAGCCCTGAGTATGTAGCAAATGGTTGTTCTGTTACGTAATGAAACAACTCGAGATCTTGAGCACGTGTAGATACTTTAGGTCTACCACTTCCGATGGCTCTTTCCAAAGTGTGTTCAAGATTCCATTTTACTCGGTAATGCCCTACGGTGCTTTTTGGTATATCTAACATACGTGAAATTTCACGCACGCTACGGCCCGCCGCTAATTCCGAAACAATCCGCGCTTTCAAATCAGCACCGAGATGAGGTGGCATTTTCACAACACTTGAAATTTTAAACTAAAATGGAATTTACATTTCTTACTTTATTTATTGGTTCACACTACCCCTTCTCAAACAGTAGGTAATTGTTTATTTATTACATACTTCTAATGACCAATGTAACAACCCTTAGAGCAATATGACTCAAAGGAAGTAAATTAAACAAGCAAGGATATTCTATTGTTATTGAAACTTATTCATAAAGTAAAAGCCATTTCCTTATAATGCTAATGGACAGGATTTTCTTTTAAGTATTAAGATTACAATAGAGGACTTATAAACTTTCGAAAATATCTAATTATAAATATTTACACTGCAATTGCGCTTTTTCCTTAATAATTTCTTAGCAATAACATACACGTTCTTGGTTTTAAGTTGTCATAAATTTGATATGATATAAATTTGTGTTTCTAATATTACATCACAAACTAATCTTTATTCGCCAAAAATTGTTGCTTAAGTTGTAAAGCTTCGTACACACCTGAACAACAAACCGAGCAACAAACATAACAACGAACCGAAAGTCAAACAGAACGACAAACGATCTTTTATGATTTACAATCCGAACAACAAACGGAACGTTTGTGCTGTTCCCATAATTATTTTCAGTAGTTTTCAGTTCATATATTTATTATTGAGAAGAGAAAATTGCGGAAAACAAGAAGATAGTGCCAACCAAATTTTTACGCACAAAGAAGAGTAAAAATTATAATTTACTTCGCTTTTTTTTATTTTGAAATTTCCCGCCCAAATGATGCTAATAGGGACATCATTTTTTCTTGCATTCTTAAACACTGATTAATTTAAAACATTTTTCTTCTGTCAACTCCATAATATTACCTAAAACACAACAAACCCACAAAAGGGAGGACAAAAATAAATAATTTAATTCTCCCGCATAAGTTTGTTCGCCGTTTTGTTTAGATTCGTCCAAACCTGCAAACGCATTCGCGCGCATTTTCTTTGATGTCGGAGAAAAACCGACAAGTTGCGGGAACGCCGCAAACCGTTCGTGGAACAATCAGGACTTGCGAATCTGTTCTAAAATTCGTACGTAGCACCGTCCAAATTAATGTTCCGATTGCCGTTCGGTTCGTTGTTCTGTTTGTTCCTCGGTTTGTTGTTCAGGTGTGTACGAAGCTTTACAATAAGCATATTAATATGAACTATATCTTATGAAAGGAGAGTTATGTAACTATAATTAACGACTTAACGTTACGTTAGTAGATTCCATTTACTATTTACACATATTTTCTTGGAACATTCGATAATTAACTATCGGGATATGATGACCCTATACTTCGCAGGTTGTGCGCAACTGGATACAAGCAAATAACTTGGAGCTGTTACCCTGGCCAGCAAAAGCCCAGATTTTAACATTATCGAAAATGTTTGGGCTCGAATACTTGCTGTTATCCGAAGACAACAAGGGCCAAATTTTATACCAGTAAACCGTAATGCACTAATTGCAGCCATTGATACCGCATGGGAAACGATTAATATTAATTATATTGATACCTTGATAGCGTCAATGAGCAGACGCCTCCAAGAATGTATCAATAATAATGGAGGTCACACCCATTATTGATTTCTTATATTTATTTATATAGTAATACCTTTATTTAAAAAAAAGTTTTCATTTAATTTTAAACTATAACTTGGTATCTTAATTATAATTATGTAATAAATTCTTGTCAAAAACTAAATATATACGTTGACAATAAGAATTGCCTTAGTTTTTATTTTCACTTTTTATATTAACTACAGAAAAAATGAAACGTCATAAAATATACATTTTGTAAGGACTAAATATTATGAATAGAGAGTTTAATGATTTTTTTAATAACTTACAATAATTAGTAGGTTAGATTTATTTAAAAATAAGTAATAATCAGTCAACCCAAATAACCATGTTTAGTTTTTGATTTAATTTAAAAGTTATTGCTTGTAGACGTTTTTAAATCAAAATTATTTCTAATTTTATTTTGTAAACATTTCCTAAACAAAATTTTGATTCGATAATTAATCGAGCTATGGTGTTTAATTAGCGATACCTTCAAATATATTCTTTAAAGAAAAAATTAAGTAAGCAACGTAAATTACCTATTTTCTAAAACGTGCTTAGTGTAATGATTCATTCTACAGTCCTTCTATAAGATAACCCCTGCTGAGACTACCTGCTGTTAGAATTGTAAATGATACCCTTAAGCCCGCTTCACAATGTGCAAACTTTTGTTTACAGAAATTGTGGTGTCCAAGTTTTAAATTTCATGAGTGTACATATAAAAGAGAATAAACTAAAAAATTTAAAAAATTAAAGAAAATAATATTTTTTTGTTTAAAAAAAAGAAAAAAAAAGAAAAGCAAAAAAAAGTAAAAACAAAAAGAAAAAAAATGAAAACCAAAACGTTAAACAAGAAAAAAAATTTTTAAAAAAAGCTAGCAAAAATCCGTTTCAATCGACCTGGGCCGACTAAAGCTTCAGTGGGGGGTAGGTTAGTTTAGGTTTGGTTACAGCGTTTTCGACTGATGCTTATTGCTTGTTTACGAAGCAATCCTGTTCTGCAGTTAATGCAGTCATCAACCAAACATACATTTGGATGTTATGCTATAGTTATTGTTCTCTATGACGTTTATCATTCAATTTGTGCATTCAATTTACAAACTGTACCAAAGTCAGAACTTTTTGAATTGATTTTTTCGATGATATGTGTTTAACTATTTCTGGAAATGACCTTATCATCTAAAAAATCAAACGATGAAAGAAGTTCTGACAAAACTGATACTTTTTTAAGTCCATATTGAGGTAGCTCGCTGTAGATCGCTCTCCGCACCCAATCAAAAACGCTATTTGATTTGGTTCGCTAGTTAGTTTAAATTAGGTTAGGTTACGGTAGTTTTTAATATATTTTTTAACATAATTATTATATTAAACAAACGCACAAAAAACAGAGACTAATAGCAGTAGACATAAAAATGCATTCAAGTCAGTACCATGGATTGAGTTAATAGAAACCATAAAAAACACAAAATTACAAATACTTTAAAGACATAGTGATAGACTACATAACAGGAAGGGCAATAATCACCGAATACTACCAAACATGAAACAGTTCAATTGCTATGGAAGTACCGAAAGGGTCAGTTTTAAGACCAACTTTATAGAAAATAGACCATGTTTAAAATAAAGTTAGGATTAGCGAAAGCGTAACTTTTGCTGACGATTTAGCGGTAATAGTGTAAGCCAAACAAAAGAGAAATTAAGAATACGAGCTGAAATGACAATAACGAGAATAGACAACACTTTAGAAAGAATAGGACCGAATCTGTAAACAAATAAAACAAAACTATTGCTAGTAACGGGGAAAAATACAATTAAAAGAAATAATAATACAACACAAAAACCAAAACTTAAAATAAACCAAAACATAAAATACATGGGTGTTTATTTAAAGATGACTACACAATAAAATAAATTTGCAACAAATCAAAAACATAACGAAAAACCTATCAATCTTAATATCAAGATTAGGAGGGCAGTTCAGCTTCAAAGCGGAGGTATTATCAACAATTTGTATTAGAACAACTGACATGGCAAAACAATGAAATACCAACGTTAACAAAATGCTACAGAGGAATAAATAAACAACTTACTATTAGATATTGATGACATACAGAACATCACCTACGGCAGCCCTGGAGGTATTATTCGGACTTCCACAAATAGATCTAAAAATAGAAGAAAGATCAAAATCATATAAGAATAAAGAAATGGAAAATAAGATGCGGAAAAAATATACCGGATTTATTATGCATCAGTCGACAAATTAGTAAATAGAGAACGGGTCTACTATTAAACGCAGGGACTCACAAGACATGGAATATTTGGCAAATACTTATAAAGGATAAAAGAAACATGGACAAAAGTAAAGATACACTGCTACACACATTACTCAAATGTGAAAGATGGCCTGAATTAAGAAGAGAAACGAAGAAAGTATAAAAAGAAGTAAATAAAAACATTGCTAGCATATCTTTTACTTAAAAGCGAAAAAAAAATTGGACACAAATCAGTACCATAATGAAAAAAAGAAGGAAAAAACAGAAATTGAAAATAGAACAAAATAAAAAAATATGTCAGTAACAAATCCATTAAGTGCATAAAACAATCAGCGGTTCAGAAAAGTCCCTCATTAATTAAAGAAAAGCCTTGGCTTGCTACAGTATCATCGACAGGCATCAGTACAAATAGAGGTGGTTTTTTTAGTCGGTCGGCAATAACATCTAGCCAACCCGACGCTATGGGCCAACTGGCAACCGGTGTCTGTTAACAGATTTTTTCACCTTCCTAAAAAAGGTTAGATTCGGTTGGGTTATGTTATTTTAGGTTAAGTTAGGGTTTGATTTTGATTTGATGTATTCTTAATAATAATTACAAATGTGATTAATATCAATATACAAAAACGTATAAAATTAATGTAACAAAATAGCATAAAAATTTTACCTATTATTATATAATTATGAATTTAATTTAAGGTTGCAAGATATACAAGAAAATATTAATCAAAATAAAATTAATAACAATAGTTTAATAAAATGTAATGAAGTGATAATAGGGGACCGAACAACTTTTTCAAAAAGTGTTTGAAATTAATCCTCATGGATACCTATTCCCATAAAAAATATAATGTTATTTAAATAAAGCCAAAACCATGTTTATTAAAATTACCGCGCAAACAGTGTTTCATGTAACTTCAGATCGCGTGACGTCATTCGTGGCTAAACTAAGAACAACCGAACACTAATCGAGTGCATTTTATATGTTTTCGTAAAATTTGGTTGGTATACGACATATCGTTGGTGTGTCGTACCTAAATGTACAAATACATCTGTAACTACTCCAAGTAAACTATTTATTGATGTACAGCAAAAAGTTAAATGGTTGGACCTAGCAAGAAGAGAAAACAAATGAATGTCTGTAACTTCACCGATTTAATTTTGCGAAAATCATTTTTTTGTAAATATGCATTATTAATGTACCACAAATAGAATGAAATACAGGGTGTCTCACCGAGAACCGCCATTAGCCGTATACGGAAAAGTATAGCAATGTGAGCTTTATCCCAGTAGCAATTCCCGCATTAAAATCAATCGACGACGTTCATTTTTCCAAATTCACTCATAATTGTAAATAATGTAGTCCATCGCAGGTGGTTTGAATACAATTTTTAGCTGGTTGTAAATAAAATTAATTATCCTTGTTCCATTTTAAATATATCTTCATGCAATACAGTAGCAGCTACAAAAATTGAACCCGGCACCAAAATCTAGAAATAAGTCAAAAATTATAAAGTCACATACAAAAGTGAGAATCAGGAGTTGGTGCACATGTGTAAAACATCAAACACCTTAACTCCAGAATCAAAACATTACGCGAGGTGTAATTAAAATAAATTAATAATTTGAGGTTAGTTTTGTGTTAAAATTTTATACGGAATATCTTTGCGGTGCAACGCTTTTGCGAAATCAGACCGCAGAATAAGAAAGAAAAAGCCAATCAACGAAGAATATTCATAAAAATGAATTAATCCAGAAGTAATTAATCTAAAATTACAGGATTCTAACCGATAACAAGAAGTTTCATCGATAGTGCCGATAGATGGCAATAAAAATAAAAGACGATTTAAAAATTTACAGTTTACAAGTCAATGTAACGTCAGAACATTAAATTAAAAGTTTAAAATAATACAAGTGTCAGAAATAAAGTTTCACGTAAAATAACACAAATACGTGTTAATGCTTTGGAATTAAAAATAATAATTAAATTGAAAAATAAAATTAATACTCACCGATGACTACGGCAAAACAATTGAGTGTGAGTGCTACGATTGATCGTTGCTGTTCCTCGACAGTTCCGGGAAGCTTCAACAAAGAGTCATCAAACGCTAACCTAAAAGAGCCCAAAAGACAACAAAAATAACATTTTGCACTTACCTCACAATCGATTAACCAACGTTAGTTAACGTTGTAAATAATTTTAGATTAGTTTTATGTAATTTTGTAATATTTGTCGCTTATAATCACTGTCAATCAAGTCAACGTTCGCCAAATGCGCAACGCGTGGTTAATGTAAATCGAAATTCATGCGCATATGTGAATAAAGTTTTACCGCAAATTTATTTAAATTTAAAAAATTAACAACTAAATTGTATGTTAATAAATGCATTGTTGTTTACGTTGTGTTTTAATTGACGAAGTGGTAGGAACTGATGATAAAATTTCAAACAACATTGATTAACTAAATAAAAAGTTATTTCTAGTAAGAATTACAAATGATCATAAAAGTTTTAAAATACAATACGATTTAGTAAAATTTACCCTGACAAAAAAGTTATTATTTTGCCATTAAGCAAACTTACACATTAAAAATACAAGTCAAAATTTAAAACCTTTAACATTGCAGTATACCTACATAGAAAAATTTGAAAATTTGGAGAATGACTAAAACCAAACTCAACTCAAATATTTTTATTCTTCTGACAGTTCCACTTGTACCGGAAGTCGACTTCATCTTAGTTATTTTAAGTAGAGCACTCTATATATTATTGCAATTAGGCAATTAGAGTATAGCAAACAAAGATGTGCACATAGATTAAAAATGTAATACTAAGAGAGTAGTAATATAGGGCGGGTGCTGAAACAGCATTTGGCGGAAAATATGAATTTCAAGGTCAAGGTCATTTCAAACTCATTGGGGTCGGGCTCGGGGTCGTTTAGAATCGCTCGGGATAAATCGGAAACGTTCGGAATTGCTTAAGATGGATTGGGAACGTTCAAATAGTTAACGCCCTGTAACTTAAAAAACGGATGTTGAGGTAATTTTGATTTATAACCGAAATTCACTAGAGTGGAATGCTGATGTTTATTAAGGTTTAAACAACTAAACAGAGAAACATTTAAACAAAGCTGTTGTTGTAATAGAACTGCAGCTGTTATTGTTACAGCTGTACCTGTATAAAAAAACCTGTAACTATATAAACAGACGTGTAACTATATAAACCGACCTGTCCCTGTATAAACACACCTGTACTTGTATAAACAGACCGTAACTTGTGTAAACAGACCTATACCTGTATAAATAGACTTGTATTTGTATAATCAGACCTGTAACTATATAAACAGAACTGTACCTGTATAAATATACCTGTACCTGTATAAACAGACGTGTACTTATATAAACAGACTTGTACCTGCATAAACTGACTTGTATTGGTATAAACAGACTTTTTATTATCAACAGTGAAGCAAACATTTAAACAGATCTGTTGTTGTAATAGAACTGCAGCTGTTATTGTTGTACAACTGTACCTGTATAAAAAAACCTGTAACTATATAAACAGACGTGTAACTATATAAATAGACCTGTCCCTGTATAAACACACCTGTACCTGTATAAACAGACCGGTACTGGTGTAAACAGGCTTATACCTTTATAAATATACTTGAATTTGTATAATTAGACCTGTACCTGTATAAACAGACCTGTAACTATATAAACAGACCTGTACCTGTATAAACAGACGTGTACCTATATAAACAGACCTGTACCTGTATAAACTGACTTGTATCTGTATAAACAAACTTTTTATTATCAACAGTAAAGCAATATCAAAACAATAACAGCTGCAGTTCTATTACAGCAACATATCTGTTTAAATCTTTCTTTGTTTAGTTGTTTAAAACTTAGTAAACATCAGCATTCTACTTTAGTAAATTACGGTTATAATTAAAATTACCTATATTGTTGACCTAAATACAGGTTAACAATCCCAACATCCGTTTTCAAGTTACAGAGCGTTAACCTCGCGAGCAACTTTGAACGTTCCCAATCTATTCTAAGCAATTTCAAACGTTTCCGATCCATCCAGAGCGATTCTGAACGACTCCGAACGTCGATGATCTTGATCTTGAGGTGTCATCGACCTTGATCTAGTCAGCTGGGATGCAAACCCACGATCTTGATCTTGAGGAGTCATTGACCTTGATATGCTTAGCGAAGATGCAAACCCATAAGCTCGAGATGACCTTGACCTTGAAATTTAAATTTCCCGCCAAGTGCTGTTCCAGAACTCGCCCTATATTACTACTTAAGAGTATCATATTAGCTGTTACATTTTGACATGTTCAAAGAGCAATAACTTTTTAACTCAAATGGAATACCTTGTATTTTGTTACTCTGTCGGGTGAAGGTTAAAATTCTGTTTCAAATCATTTAGCATTGTTAATATCACGGTTACTACTTTTAGAGAGATATGCAATTTTTCTACTATTGGGGTGTACCAAATCTGTTATCGAATTGGCAATAATTAGTACAGTTTTCTTGATCTCTTCAGTCTACCAAATCTAAAAACCTACGCAAATTTCACATAGTCCATCCAAACACTTCTCATCGTCAATCAAGAGAACTTAACTTAAACTTATAACATTATCTCCAAATGCGGCCCTGACTCAACCCTTGTAACTAGGGGGTGAGCTGAAGAATAACACCAGTATATTAGTCAGTTGGCTACAACAATGAAAGCGATCTATTTTCGGCGTTTGAATTCACTAAACTATTGTGTTGAATGTTTATAAAAATACGTGTATTTGTTGTTATTATAATAATTTAAATAAATGTTTTATTACCTACATTACAACTGGCGCTACAACGTAACGCTAAAATACGTGCTTGTTTTAGGATTGTGTTTTCAACACGGCGTCATTTTTAAATCGAAAGACAATTTGTCAGCTTCTGTGAGTATTTTACAAGTACATGCATTAATTTTATTAGTTACTCACCGTCGACATTGCTACTTGGTGGTTAGGTATCAAAAGCAGCATTTCTACCTGGAACAAGCAATAACTACAATTCGCATGGCTTATGGCAAAAGAGAACACCGTTTCAAGTCTATAGAGTTATTCCAGATCGAACAGGTGGAAAGCGTGAGTACTGATATTTTGTTTGCAAGTGTCAAGCGCTATTGTCAGACACCTGATGTATTGCCTAAAAATTCAAATTGATATGATTTACAGTCTCTTAAACAGACTAATTTAAAAACGAATCTTAAGGTACACCGTATCCACGTTTAGCGATTTACCTAAATCAGCTTTCGAAGACAAACAGGAAGAAAATACGAATAAAAGGTAAAAAGAAACGTCACCCGGTGTGAAGAAAAAGCCGAAGCACAAGAAAAGTAGAAATCGTTGTAATTATTGTCGGAACAGTGGACATACCATTAAAGAGTGTTGCACCCTTCAGAAGAAAAAGGATAAAAGACGAAAATTTAGAACTGAAACCGACATCTGCGCTAATTGCATGAAATGTAACCCAAAATGTCTTCACATCATCCGTTGCTTTCCATATGATCTCTATCACAAACAATTCCCATAACCATCAAAGGAAAACAACGCTAACGGAAATGATAGTTTTACCTGACGTTGAGGACAACAACACGTTGCTTGGGGAAGATGTATTAAGTTCTCTTGGAATAAGTTATATGTATGCAAGAATATATGGTATTTTAGAAATTCGTCCATGGCGGAATATTCATTTGTTCAGCTGAAGTAAGAAAACCCACAATCTTTATGTCTTACCGTAGTAACAATCGAAAACATAAAATTAAAAACAAACGAAAACACCAAACTGACCCAAAAGCAAAGGACTATAATGAATGGTCTGTTAGAAGAATATAGATTGACATAGCATTAATGTTGCTCCCAAACAAATTCCTATCTCGGTTCCTCCATATAGGATGTCCAGTGAGAAAAAGGACATTCTACAAATGAAATTGAGATTATGTTGAGCATGGAAGTAATTGAGGAGTGTGACTCGTCCTGAGCTGTACCAGTTGTCTTAGTATCCAAGAGTGACGGAACCTATCGTGTGTGCGTGGACTAGAAGTCTCAATTCGTAACCCAAAGTGATAAGTATCCTATGCCTCGCATTGATGACTTATTGCACGAAGCAAGGAGGACCTCGTACATAAGCCCTCTAAACTTAAAAACAGAGTACTGGCAAATATCGGTGCGCAAGTGTGATCGCGATAAAACTTTATTTATCACTCCTTTCGGAACTTACCGTTTTCAAAGAATGCCGTTTGACTAAAAATGCGTCCGCAATATTTTAGAGGCTCAGGACAGGTTCCGAACTGGACTACCTCGATGTGAATATATTAGTGTTTTAGATGATACTATCATTATGTCAGACAGTTTTGCAAATCACATAAAGGACTTAGAATTAGTATTAAAAAACTTGCTGCTTAGTGAAGGAAAGCATTAAGTATTTGGGTCACAATTACACCTCAAGAAATTAAGTGCCTTAGTGGACCGATCTGTTCCAAAAACTGTAAAAGAACTTACCTCTATTTTGTAAACCAGGTTCTGGTATAGGAAATTTATACCAAACTACGCTAAAATGACAAGACCGTTGTTTTGCCTCAAAAGTCTCTTGAACATGGCAAATAAAGAGCAGCGCGTATGGTGGCGTTGACTACCGCATCTGTATTGAGTCAAGCTGACGAAAAGTTGCTGTACACTTTGAGGACGCAAGCAATTATGCATTTGGAGCGGGTTCAACGCAAGGTCCAATTGAATATGCCAGCAGGTTGTCGCTGCCAGCTGAGCGCAATTACAGTACAACCAAACGTGAAGCGCTTGCAGTAGTATGTGCATTGAAGAAATTTAGAGGATATGTGGTGTGCTCCGAAAACACACTGGCGACAGACCATCAACTCTTACGTTGGTTATTTACAGTCAAAACCCCAAACGAAAGACTCGCTAGGTAGGCCTCAAAGCCAAACGTACAATCTCAACATAGTTTACACACCTGGAAATGTAAACATTGTAGCAAATTGCTTATCTCGGCTTCCTCGTACGAAAGATCTCGCAATGTAAGTGTCTGATCTACTTAGTCGCCCTCCTAAAGAAATACGAAATGACCAACTACCTAACTCAGATTTGCGAAAGATTATTTATACCTTTGAGGAAAAGTTCCAGGACAACAATTTTGCAAGATAATCAGAACGTGAATACATTATGATGAATAGATTACTCTACCATTACGACCAAGAAAGTGACAATAAAGATGCTTAATTAGCCGTACCATTTGAAGGAAAGTTTGGGTGATGCAAGAGATGAATGACGTCCCACTGCTAGACACAATGGTGTCAAACGCACAATACTACGACTTACTAGAAAATTATATTAGCCAGAATTGCGATGGTATGTCACCGACTATGTAAGAAAATGTACAGAGTGTCAGATGAATAAACCAACCAATTAAAAGCTTCTGGATTACTACAGACAACACCGCCAGTTAAACAAATGGAAGTCGTTACAATCGATTTCTTTGGACCGTTGCCAGAGACTAAAACAGGAACAGTTGGTTTAAGCAATCGAAGATTATTGTACAAGATGAGTCAAGTTATTTGCCATAAAGCATTGCTACCGCATTTGAGGCAGCTAAAATACTAAAAAGAAGAGATGTTTATGTCCTATGGACTATGTCGTCGTCTATTGAGTGATAATGGAACGCTATTTGTCAGTACGGTAATGCAACAGCTCACTCACATTCTTGGCATCCACCATTCTTTAATTGTTACGTATTATCCTAAAGCAAACAGAATTGAGAGGAAGATGCGAGACTTAAAACAACAACTTGCCATATTACCCAGAAGTGACCATTTGACATAGGACGAAAAGCTGTCAGCTATTCGATTTTGATGAATTCTGGTGATTGCAGCAATATTGAGTATAGTGCTCCATATTTGATGTTTGGACGTAAGTAGAGTACTTTTTGAAGTCTGTGAGGACCTAACCCCATCATAGACGCAGATAATTTCGTACCGCTGATGACGGCATACTTTAAAAAGCTTAACCATCCGCTACGCAAAGCAAAACAAACTTTCGAGAAAGAATAAGATCATTGAAAGCGATTCGTCGTTCAAAACCGACAACCTGCTCTTCTTTATGAACCTGGAGACCAAGTTTTATTAAATGTGCACTACTGCAAAAGGTGTTACTTCCAAGATGTTTCCTAAACGTGACGGGCCATACAACATTTTATGCATTGTTACACCAACGACGTATGCGATGAAAGACACTAAAAATTTAGAAAACCTCCTAGCTCGAATGAAGGTTTCGGATGTAACTCTATATGTAGGCAACGTAACTATGGCTAGCAACGAAGGAGAGGACGTCTCCGTAAATACTCCCACGACAGTGCTACTGGTTAGACAGCGAGAGGCTTACATGAATCTGAGGAGGAGGATATAACATTATCCCCAAATGCGGCCCTGACTCAACCGCTGTAACTTTGGGGTGAGCTGAAGAATAACACCTGCATATTAGTCAGCGGGTTTCAACAATGAAAGCAAGCTATTTTTGGCGTATGAACTTACTAAGCTATTGTGTTGAATGTTTATATAAATACGTGTGTTTTGTTGTTAATTGTTGTTAGTACAATAATTTTAATAAATAGAATAAAATGTGTAATCCAAAATTTTAAATGGCAAAGTAAGACTAAATTAACTGAATAAAAATAAATAAAATAAAAAATTTTGTTAAACATTGTACTTTGTTTGTTTTTAGATTGTTTTGTTAAGTGAAAAACTTTTGTATTAATTTTTTGAATCAATAAAATAAGCTAAAACTATCTATTACCATATTTTATATTAAATTGATGCATTTGTATTAATTTTCATAAAAATATTAATGATGATTCTTTATATGCATCGAAAATATCTAGGCAAAGGATTTAATTTCTAGCCATTAAATTAATTACAAAATGTGGTGTTAAGCAAATACCTGCATCATATTTTGATTGATATTAATAGGGTATTGTTTATTCCTTGATAGGGTCGTTATTATTTAAGTACAAACGAACAACCAAGAATATAGACACAATTTCAATAAGCTGTATGGTCAACTTAAAGTTAAAGTTAATTAGCAATTAACTAAAAACAAAGAAAACGTTTACCATTTCCACATACTATTATATTAGAAAATCTTTAAATGTAAACTATAAACTCAACACTATTTCACTTTGAAATATCAAACACGACTGACTAATAACTAATTTTATTTTTTGTTACATCTAAATACGGTGTAACCGTTTAAGATAAAGTTTACTGCAAAGGTCACTTTATTATACTTGGTAAATATAATTTCTAACTGGACGGTTCTAGATAAGATCAATAACTTTAATTTACTTTTTTTATACCTCATTAATAGTTTGGTTGTCTCTATAACTTGTGACGTTTGTATAATTACTTATAGTAGTTTTACTCTAATGTAAAAATGTCATTTGTTTATACAATAAATGGTACGGTGACCCGCACCATTAGTCAATACCCACTAACTTTATCCCATTTACACTTATTACACATTTAAGAATAGTGTATTGACATATGCCAATTTTAATTGCACTTAGAAGGAGAAAATACCTTACAGTTTTTTACCAAAAATGTTTCTACGAATTATCCAGCAAAAACAGATAGGCATATTTTTGACACGTTCTAAATTAAAATATTCTTCAAGCCGATTTTGAGTAATCCAAATCGGTTTAATCAATTAAAATGTTGAAATTTCCGAAACAGTATTTAGTATAAAGTATTTATGGCATAATTTAATATCTAAAGAACTAATTCTGAGGAAATTCGTTTTACTCGTTTTTGAGAAGAAAAATTTAAGGGAGTTTTTCTGGAAAAATGACATTAGCAATTTTGTAAACATTGTAATGTACGGAAAATCGTTAAAAAGTTTTTGAGAAAATCGATTTTTAATTTTGCACCTTTAATATTAGAGGTAAAAACAAACCGCAGAACATCGCCAGATAAGGAAAAAAAATGCGTTTTAGAAAATGGTTCAAACAAAAGCTATAACCAATAGACTATCCAACAACTTTTTCCCTCACCTTTTTTGCAAAACTGATATTTGTGGATATATTGTTACTGCAATTATTGTCACGTTATTGTTATATCTCAGTAATTACTTATTGGATCAAAAATAGTTTAAACAAAAGTTGTGTATAATTAAATTATAAACAACTTCTATTTGAATTAAAAAGGAGTAAAATAAATATTTTCCTAAATATTTTAAAAATTAAAAATCTATGTAGGTTAACGGCCCTTTTGGTTACAGAGAATATAGACAAAATCTAACTAAATCTGCGGAATTATAAATAAGATATGGAGTAAAAAGAGAAATGGTAGCTCTGAAAATATATGAAATTTGAATCAAATTGTTCTATTCAGCTTCGCTTCGTGAACGAAAACGTCACTTTCCCTCTACGTAGTGTAAATAACTATTCTCTGTAGGTATACGAAAAAGTAAAATTGGATATAATATTAACGTAGAAAACTTTGCGTCGTGTACTACAGCAGGCGATTCGAGATTTTTATTTTCGCCAACGATTATGTTGGCTATAATTATCGAAGGATCGACTTATGTAACTGCTTTTATATACCTGTCGACAAAGTAGCTTATAAATAATATCTTAGGTAAACTTTACATATAGGTTTTATTTATAATAGTGCAGATCTGATTAGATTTTAAGCATAATCTATCAAGCCAAAAAACTGTTAATTTATATTCATTTTACACCTTTTTTCTCAAATAAAAGTAGTTTTTAACTTAATTTTTCATTACTTTTGCTTAAAATATTTTTTGATCCGATAAGTAATTATTATATCTTATTTTCGGGAAAAAAAATTTTTGTTGGAATTAAAGCATTATCGAGTAAATTAAGTTTGCAAAATAAAACAATCTTCAAAAAGTCCAATGACCACTTAAATTTTTTGAATGACAATTCTATACTATAGGTGTTCGTAGAATCAAGAATTTCCGGAATATTCGATAAACATTTGCAAATTGGTAAACCTGTCCATGCAAGTATTGAAAAACGTTTTCCTTTATTAAAGCTTTTTAACTGGGTCCGTCAAAAATAGTAAGTCAGCATGTAGAAGTTGTCTAGAAATGTCCTGTGAAGCCTCCGGATGGAAGTCCTTAGTGACTGCCTGCGGCAGCACCGTACTCGAGCGTATTCAAACGGTAAATTCTGAGAGGTTTTTCAGGATTTTTCTCAGTGGTCTTTAATTTAATTGAGCTTTTTACTAGAAGTGTATGTAGGAGTTTACAAGTTAATTAAAACCTTGTTCCTTGTTCAGCCGACGCTTCACCTATCGTCTATAGGCTTTATCTAAGACTCTAAGAAAAGAAGAGGTATCAAAATAAAGTCACAATTGGGCCATTCTATGGGAAAATGAGCCTATTACTTGAATTTCTCAATTACAAATTTTCTCAAATGAATATCAATTTTGCAAAGCAACATAACGGCATTTTAATAAAATAACAAGAAACTGATCAAACTGTCATGTCGTCAGTAAATTTATAAACCGTAAAATCCAAAAATGCTAAGAAGTTTATTAAATGTGCTCTTAAATCAGTTTCTAACATTAAAATTCTTAATTTGGCAATAGAATACATTGAAGAAAACATAGATAAACTTAATAAAAGAAGGAAATGTATTGTTCCAATTCCAAGTCTTCAATCCAAACATTTTTTTAAAAGATATTCTCCTACTGAGTTAATAATTGGGAATATATTTTATTCAGAATGTTGTAAACATTCTGTAGTGAAGAAAAGAGTTTAATTTCTAGTATTTGTAGATTTGTCAATTTAATTTGTTTGAAATAAAAAAAAATACCAGTTGATTTCCTAACGAATTAATTGGTTTTGTGTTAATTTAATTCGCACGTGTCCCACCCGTGACTTGTCACAGTCCCACCAGTGACAGCCCTTTCGTTTTTTGCTTAACGTCAATGCCATAAAATGTGTTACTATATGTTGAATAAAATATCGGAAATTGAACCAGCTAAAATGAATTCATGTACCTACACATTGAGTTTGTACATTTTTTTTAATTCAAAGAAGTATATTAATTACTTTTGTCCCACCCGTGACAATGGAATGGCCCATTTATTAGAGTTTAATTGAATAAAATTAATAATACAAAAATACAAGAAAACTCCAAAACCACATTGTTTACGTAACTGGTGAGGTTAGGTATTTTTCCAAAATAAACATATTGCGAGCTCCAACAATTCAAAATTTTGTTCCTAGTTCATGCTGCGTAATAAATATGGTTATATAATCAATTCAACTTGTATTACAATTCAAAATATTTTTCAGTTATATTGACGCAATGTCAATGTTAACAAATGTTACTTTAAATTATTTTGACAGGCTTTGTCAGATTAGTTGTCAGAGTGAATTTTCTCTAAATATTTGTATATTTACTTACACAACATAAGTCACTAGTGTTTTAGTTTACCTTGTGTCGGAAAAGTTGACGTAACCATTTACTATCTTAAATTAAAAATCATTTTCTGGACAATTCGAACGTAATATGAACAGCATATTATGTTAGTTAGATAAAACAGGACAAATTGATGTAATAATCAAACCGTATTTTACTAAAAAATTGGTAAAATAAGTTTTTATAAATTTTTATTTATTAACCGAATGAATTTTCATTTATTGAGCCGTCTTCGTAGACGAATTGGTTAATCGTTGCTTAGTATCTTTTACCCTCTTACTCCAGTCAATAGAGAAAACAATAATTCAATTTTTGAAAAAAATAACAATGGGGTTCCGCCTGGGCCATGTATAATGTAGTTTATAGGCATGTTTTATACCAAAAAAATTGTCATTATATTAATTATTAATATAATTTAAATGCAAAACCTACTTTTTGCATTTTTTTCAGTTGAGTAAAAAGTAATGAACCCATGTTAATTGAAAAGAAAGTTCTAGAAAATAAAAATACGAATAAAATGAGCAACAATTCGACTCGATCGGATAATAATTTTCCGAGAAAAATTGGAAAAGGTTAATATTTGCGTGTTTCTTTAAAAATTTGCAAACTCGTCATTTTTGAGGTATAACGTAAATCTTTCGAAAATAAGAGGCAATTATACGTACTTAATGAGTGCAAAACCCTGCAATTGTCGGGCAATTCGTTTATGCATAATATTGATTTAAATTTTTAATGCAATATTTTCAATCGATACTTAATGCTCGAGTAATGTTCTGATTGTTTAAAATAAAAAATAGTTCTGACTGAAATGGATAGGAACAAAACGTATATTCCTATTTTTTATAATAAAATCATATTTGACACGCGAAAAATGCATGCAAAGATAACTAAAATTGACTGAGAGCAAAAAGCAATAGAATGGTGTGGGTACACGGCCCCTAACGCCGTTTGATAAGATTGCAATAATAAGCGCGCTGCTTTTTTTAAAGAAAAAACTCCAACTTTCCACTTTTTCCGATTTTTCTCAGAAAATTATTATCCGATCAAGTCGAATTGATGATCATTTTATTCGTATTTTTATCCTCTAGAACTTTATTTTTACACCATTAAATTTGGTTCATTACTTTTTACTTAACTGAAAAAGAATGAAAAAGCAGGTTTTTTGCATTTAAAATGTTAATAAACAATATAATGACAACTTATTTTTGGTATAAAACATGACTATAAGGTACTTTATACTATTTACAATTACATGGCACAGGCGGTATCCTACTATTATTTTGTCAAAATGTATCACTATTTACTGCACTAGCTCTAGTTCTCTAGTCAGGGTTCAAATCCGATTTACAGTATTTTTTTTATTAATTTTTTTATTGATGTCATTATAATAGAGTTTTGTAAAGTAAATTTAACATTTGAACTCATTTTATAAAAAACTGTATTAATAATAACATCGACAATAAATTTATTAATAAAAAAAATACTGTAATCGGAATCGAACCCGATTGTTTCGTGTAAATAATTATTACCACATAAATTTGTTCTCATTTATCTATCTAATGTTGCTGGAAAAAAGATATGCATCAATTTTAAATTTAACAGCTTATGTCAACTTTTCAGTGGACACACGGTATATGACATTAGTGTATTATAGAACATATAATACAATTGAAATCACTGCGTTATAGAACTATAATGAGTCAATTGTAGATAAACAAATTAATCAATTTGAATGATTCAATAACTTGTCACGATACATTTTCTACTCAAAAGAAATTATTAATTGGTCGTATGAAACAAGTTATAAATACTTAGGGCAGATCATGCTATAACAAACAAAAATTATACAGTAATTTATAACAGTTTGGTAGTTAAGAAACAAACTTTGCATAAGGAATTTGTAACTTCTATGAAAACAGGATGTTGTGAATGAAGTTGGAGTTTAAGTTGGTAATTTGTATTAATATACCTTGAACATAAAGTCGGTAATAATTTCATGCTTGAATTTGATAAATGTACAACAGTTATTAAAATATTGTACACTTTGATATTAAATTAATAATAGATTTTAATTATGTATATTAATTGTTAATTTATATGTATTGCAATAATTTCACAAGTCAACTTAAAAAGTACTGGGTACAATGTTGAAAACTTCAGAAAATGTAATAGTACAGCAAAATACTTTCAGTTTGATTATAATCATAAATTGGTTGATACAACTTAACAAAAAGAAAACAAAAGTTTATCTCGTTTACTTCGCACAGATGAGACCGTACCTACAAACAAAATTTCAAAGCATTTCCTTATTCGTTCGATCTTCAAGATTGCTTTCTAAACGGAATGTAAATAATTACATAATCTAAATCGAGCAAAAGACGTTAAATCTCTATTCCCCAAGCGACTTATTGAGCCCACCACCTCCCCAGGTTCTACAAGCATTGGCAGAAATTTGAAGATTGACGTTTTGTTGACTTTGTTATCGATTTCTTGCAAGATATCGGAGGGTTGTTTTCACTTAAAGCATTTGAGTTAGGTTTATTCCGGAAGTACAATAGAATACAAATATAATTTGATGTTTGTTTTACTTTATATTATATTTTATTTTTTAAAATTTTGAAAAATATTTTCGTTTTTAAAAAATAAATTTTTAAATTAAACTTTTTTTTATTTTAAAATAAAAAATTTTTATTATATTTATCAAAAAATAAAGTTATTTTTTAATTACCATTTATTTCTTGACATAAACAGAAGATGTAAGAATTGAGGAAAAAGGCGATACTAAAGAAACCTTTAGACTCAGGTACAGTAATTGTATAATAGAATTTATTAAACCTTTAGTAGTATATTTCTGCAATGAAAACAACAAATACTTCAGTTTGGACAAAAAACTGTTTTATATTTCCGAAAATTATGTCCCAAAAATTCAAAATAAATTCCGATTTGCGGAGAACTGTACATTGTCCTGATACTAATAAATGTGTAGGAGCGTATAGAAACTGTGCAGCAACATAAAATATTGTTTTCAAAACATATAATAAATGTTTGAAACTGCATAGAAATTGTGTCGTGACTTACAACACTTTGATAGATAAACAACGGAACGTTTTAGAAAAATTAAAAACTGCTTTCTAAACATATTTTTCTTCTTTCAACACGTTTTAAGCCTAGAATAAAATTGTGCTTGGAAAGAGGAAAAAGAAAATTGTTTTAATCACCTCAATTCGGTAAATTAAGCATCGGATCAAAAATTATCCAGTTTCACTCAATGTTCGGTGCATTAGAAAGACTTAACGCTGGTCTAGATATAAAACAACTGGTAGTTAAAACACCTGTTGAAACCAGAGGTATACTGGTAGTAGAAATATATAGTCACAATAATAATAGTAATTCAAACACGAATCCAAGTTACTGCAACGAACTGTGAATGAAATGAACATCTCTGTACGATTACAATGTCAAGAGAAGTGACACAACTAAAATTAAGAGATTAAGAGAGGAGTGGAGAAATATGGAGGAAGAAATAATCGCAAGAGATAAAGATACACAGAAGCAGGAAAGAAGGGCAAAAATAAAGGAAGAAAAATATAACAAGAAATACATAAAAATAATGATAGACACTATAGACAAGACACCAAGGTACATAACAGAGGGAAAAGGAATGAATGAAATAAGAATGATTGCAAGAATCAGAATGGGAAACAAAGAAAATGAAAATAAATATTGGATGTGTGATGAGGAGAGATTATGCAGGTTGTGTGGGGAAGAATGGGAAAATATAATACATATAAAAGAGGTATGTAGGGAGACAAGATACGAGGAAAAGGAATGGAAGTTACTACTAGGAGAGAAAGGGAAGAAAAACAATGGATGAGGGAGGTGGTGGAGAGAAGGAAAGTGATGGAGGAGAGGAAAAGAGAAATATTGAAAGTTTAGAGAAGAGAAAGGATGGGGGGTGGAAAAGAAACAGGAATTTGTTGGGTTATAATTTATTGGAATATTAAGTTATTTTTTTTTCTATTTTATGGTCTAGTTAAGTTTATAAACCGAATCTTTTGTTATAAATTGTAAAATTTAAGACAAAATAAATATTGAATTGAATTGAAACTAAAATTTTTTTATGATCCAGTTGTGTCTCTGAGACTTAATCGTTTGTTTTGTCGTTTGTTACTATAGATAGTGTAGTGCTATAGCAAAATAAACACGCAACAGGGTATCTTTTAAACGGCGCCGTTGAAGTTACTAATTCAAAAAATATGACCTTCAACCATTTTATTCGGTTTAAAATACGAAGTAGTCGTAGCTTACACCGTAAATCAAAGGGAAGTAGTTTGTTGGAGGCCATAATTATAAAGCAGGTAATCCGGAACTGCAACGACATCACCGAGCTGACTAAAAAGCTAAACCAACAATTCAAAAAAACTAGAATTGCCAACTACGAGAATACTACTACTACTAAGAAACATGCTTGTGCTGAAGAAGTTATTTGTTATCAGCATTTGAGAACACTACTATCGGAGTGCGACAAATGGCAGACACAGATAACATTTGAGCTTTGAAAGCCCCTGTAAATAAAGTGTAACAAAAAAGAAATTTCATCTTTATCTGACAAAAACAAATTGTTAATACTGATTCGTTTACTAGAAATTCTTCTGGTGTTTGACATTTTCGGTTTATTTAGATATTCATTTTGATCATTTAAAATAATCTAACAATTTTTAAAAAATTTTGATGATCTATTTTATAATTTCGAATTCTGAATAATAATGTTTTGATGAAACGTGTATTTTTGATTAAAAAAATAAAGTTTACTGCTAACAATTGAGTTTTGTTAGACAGGCATCAATAACAAAGTTGTAGGAAATTTAATTCTACATCGGCCTGGGGAAAAATATACAGGGTGTCCCACCGCGAACGCCATCGATAGATTATAGAAAAACTGTACATGGGAAAAATTTGAAAATTTGGTAGTATACTAACATCGACGGGGCCAATTCCGCTAAAATATTTTCAAGATGGTGACACTTTCGGTTATACCGGAAGTATATGTCAACTTGCTTATTTTAAATGGAACACCCTACATATTATTCTATTTTTGAATTTTGCCCAAAATTCTAGACACATTTTGTGTATAATGTCCTATACCTAAACCTAACTGTTTTGAGACTTATTTAAAATTTTATGTCAAAAATGACGTTTTCAGGCTTAAACAAAATTATCTATACCTATACTAATACCTTTATTATTTAATTAAAATAGGTTTCCTTGTAGCAGGGGACCTATTTTTAGTGGACTATGTCAATATTTTGATAATAAATTAATACAGGGCGATCAAAAAAAAATGGATTAAAATTAAATTCAAAACACGTCAAAAGACATTTTTTTAAATTGCAAGCACCATGTTTTTGTAGCTTTATTTTATTTAGCATCAAAAATAAGGTTGACTTTGCACAAGGTTGTCTATTCAAAAATTCATGATTTTCGAAATATTGGCAACTTAACTTTTTTGTTGCACAAATGCTATTGTATTTCTTTCAATATGAATGGTTATTCCTAGTTGGCCATGATGACGTTAGAAAACAATCATCTGTCGGATATGTCAAACTGTTAAAAATTTTCGCTTAAATTATACAAACGAAAATTACTTAAATTTATTTATTATTTATGGACAATGTGATAAAGTTATATTAGGAACATGTGTTACAGTTAACTGTACCGACTGTAAGTGTTAAAGTGCATATCGTTACCAAAGCGATAACTTTAAATGCTTGAAACACGTGTGTCGATAAAGCCATGTGTTCTTTCGTTGTGTGTGTAATACTCTACAAATAATTACTTGGCTTTATCGACACACGTGTGTTTCAAGCATAATAAGTTATCGCTTTGATAACGATATGCACTTTAACACTCACAATCGGTACAGTTAACTGTTAGCATTTCATAGTTTGATACACACAGTTTGACATATCCTTGACAGATAATTGTTTTCTAACGCCATCATGGCCAACTAGGAATAACCATTCATATTAAAAGAAATCAACAAAAAAAATGTTAAATTGCCAATATTTCGAAAACCATGAATTTTTTGAATAGACAACCTTGTATAAAGTCAACCTTATATTTGATGCTAAATAAGATAAAATTATAAAAACATGGTGCTTGCATTTAAAAAAAATGACTTTTGACGTGTTTTTGAATTTAATTTTAATCCTTTTTTTTGATCGCCCTGTATTAATTTATTATCAAAATATTGACATAGCCCACTAAAATAGGTCCCCTGCTACAAGAAAACCTATTCCATTTAAATAATAAAAGCATTAGTATAGGAAAATTTTATAATTATGTTTAGGCCTGAAAACGTTATTTTTGACATAAAATTTAAAATAAGTCCAAAACAGTTAGACTTAGGTATAGGACATTATACACAAAATGTGTCTACAATTTTATGCAAAATCCAAAAATTGAATAATATATAGGGTGTTCTATTTAAAATAAGCAACTTGACACCTACTTCCGGTATAACCAAAAGTGTCACCATCTTGAAAATATTTTAACGGAACTGCCCCCGTCGATGTTAGTCACTACCAAATTTCAAATCCCCATTTACAGTTTTTCTATAATCTATCGATGGCGTTCCCGGTGGGACACCCTGTATGTGTTACATTTGATTTCATCATTTTCGGTTACAATGTTTGACATTTTTCTTTGTTCCTGTATAACCAACCAATGTCAACTTTTAAAACAGAGACAGTTAAGGTCGTTACTGATATAAGCGTGAATAAAATTTGAGTTGAAATATCTGAAAGTCGTTAATCTCAAATAAATGTTTAAAAATCGTAGATTTAGAATAAAAAATATGTTTTTTTATTTAAAATATCAAAGTTGATAAGTAGTCCATAAAAGTAGGACACTCTGTATAATTAAAAATATTATTAAATTGTAGCCGCTCAGGACCCTAAAAGAATGGTCAAAACTGAAATATGGTATCCGTGGAAACAAGAAAAAGTTAAGAACAGAATAATTTGGGTTTTAGTGATTTTATCAGTTTGTTGCAAATTGTTGGCGTAGTGTGTCATTGTTAGTATTTTGAAATAGGTATAAATCCTATTGTTGCGGCACGAATTGTAGCGGCTTTAGAAGACGGCTACACTCAGCTAAAAACTGCAAGAAACCTTGAGGTATAAGAGTGTAGTGAAAACAAGGCAAAATGCATGTTTTGCCGTTCAACTTTTATTTGATGGAGAATAAGTTATAGCATAGTGAGGCATCTGTTTTGATACTCGCACGGAGTTGGTTTTTATTGAAAATGGGTCGTTGACTGCACATAAGTATCTGACAGTGGTTTTGGAAGATCATCTTTCAGCGTTTATTGTTATTTTTGGAGATGACTCAACATTTATGTATAATAACGCATGGCTTTCACACTGCTCAGCAAATTATTGAGTATTTTAACGAGGTTTAAATTACCTGATTTCTTTGGTCTGCAAGCAATCCAGATTTGAATCCAAGTGAACATGTTTGGGATGAAATGGGAAAACGTTTACGAAGACATGCGCCAGAAATTCTAGAAAATTTTGTGACGTACTGGTACAGTAACGGGACCATCTTTCCCTAAATGTGATCCAAAATCTGACCTAAACTAAGCCTTGTCGTTTGTAAGCTATTATCACTGCCAGAGAAGGAAATACTGTTTACTAAAAGCTTTAAACTTTTTTTTGTTTCAACGGAAAGCAAGCAAGTAAAGTAAACTTGTTTATTTTCATAGCTTAAGTCTGGTCTTTTCACCTCCAGTTAATTATGTCTGTCGACCAATCACCTTGGAAACGCGACTTTCTAAAAATATGATTGAATGTTTTCATAATAATTTACCGACTGATAAAGTTAACTGGAGGTGAAAAACCAGACCTTAGCATATCAAATTAAAAGAGTTCATTTTTATTACATTCAATAAACTTTAAACAAGAAACTTTTACAACTAAAAAACTTGTAAAAAAACTAAAAATAACTTCATTACGGGGTAACCCTAGCATTATGCTTGGCAATGTTTACCCAATTGGTCATCATCATATTTATGAAACATTATTTTAAAGTTTTTGTAATTTTCATCACTAAAGATTGTGGCTTCTCCTGCTAGATCGGTTAGATACCTGATGGCGTTGCATGCAAAAGTATTAAGTTTAACTTCTATTGATTGAAGACAGATAAGTACTGAATTTGGTAATAGGTTTCATAATGTTCATTTTATTAGAATTCCAGCAAAACCGTCGCGTTTGAAAATGTGGCTTAAATGTCGAGCACTTTCTACGATAAAAAATTTATAAATGCTTACTGAATTTCTTCCTTTCAAGACTTTTTATAACTTTATTTATATGTCTGTAATAAACGATCATCCATGTAATCGTTTCGAATAAAAACCATAACGCTATGATTCATTATACGGGGTGGCCCACCAAAAACAAAGCAAACCGTTTTTTAAGCTATCTTAAAATTAAAAAAAAAACGCTCAAACACGTCAATTTTTGTTTAGAGGAAGACATATTCCAAAGACAAAGTTGACTCCAAAATATCGCCAGCCCCCATGTCAAAAATCGTAAATGGCATGATGGGTCGACAGGTACCTCATATGAAAGCCCTTTCAATTCTTTACACAACTATATGCAACTTATTTCGGTAAGAGAGATCAAAAGGCCCCGAAAGCCCTATTTTTGAAAATAAAACAAAAAACGGAAAATACTGCAATATGGTTGACAATGCAATTTATGTAACCTGACATTCATTAACGATAAAGGGCAGCTCCATTCTCAAAAATCTCAAGTGGCACCTGGCATGAAAGGTATTGTAACTTTTTAACACTTTAAAAAAATTGTTGATAATGTAATAAAAAATTAGTGTTTTAGTACAGAATACATTTTGCTATTAAAAACATTTTACAAATTGTTATACAGGGTGTCCCACCGGGAACGCCATCGAAAGATTATAAAAAAGACTGTACATGGGAAAAATTTGAAAATTTGGTAGTATACTAACATCAACGGTGGCAGTTCCGCTAAAATATTTTCAAGATGGTGACACTTTTGGTTATACCGGAAGTATGTGTCAACTTGCTTATTTTAAATGGAATACTCTATATATTATTGTATTTTTGAATTTTGCCCAAAATTCTAGACACATATTGTGTATAATGTCCTATACCTAAGTCTAACTGTTCTGGACTTATTTTAAATTTTATGTCAAAAATGACGTTTTCAGGCCTAAACAAAATTATAAAATTTTCCTATACTAATGCCTTTATTATTTAATTAAAATAGATTTTCTTGTAACAGGGGACCTATTTTAGTGGGCTATGTCAATATTTTGATAATAAATTAATACAGGGCGATCAAAAAAAAAAGATTAAAATTAAATTCAAAAACACGTCAAAAGTCATTTTTTAAATGCAAGCACCATGTTTTTATAGCTTTATTTTATTTAGCATCAAAAATAAGGTTGACTTTGTACAAGGTTGTCTATTCAAAAAATTCATGGTATTCGAAATATTGACAATTTAACTTTTTTTTTGTTGCACAAATGCTATTGTATTTCTTTTAATATGAATGGTTATTCCTAGTTGGCCATGATGGCGTTAGAAAACAATCATCTGTCAAGGATATGTCAAACTGTTAACAATTTTCAATAATCATGCCGGGACGCTTAAATTATACAAACGAAGATTACTTAAATTTAATTATTATTTATGGACAATGTGATAAAATTATATTAAGAACATGTGTTACAGTTAACTGTACCGACTGTGAGTGTTAAAGTGCATATCGTTACCAAAGCGATAATTTTAAATGCTTGAAACACACGTGTGTCGATAAAGCCAGGTGTTTTTTTAACTGTACCGACTGTGAGTGTTAAAGTGCATATCGTTACCAAAGCGATAACTTTAAATGCTTGAAACACACGTGTGTCGATAAAGCCAGGTGTTTTTTTGGTTGCGTGTGTAATACTGTACAAGTAATTACTTGGCTTTATCGACACGTGTGTTTCAAGCATAATAAGTTATCGCTTTGATAACGATATGCATTTTAACACTCACAGTTGGTACAGTTAACTGTTGGCATTTCTTAGTTTGATACACACACATTGACATATCCTTGACAGATGATTGTTTTCTAACGCCATCATGGCCAATTAGGAATAACCATTCATATTAAAAGAAATCAATAGCATTTGTGCAACAAAAAAAATGTTAAATTGCCAATATTTCGAAAACCATGAATTTTTGAATAGACAACCTTGTACAAAGTCAACCTTATTTTTGATGCTAAATAAGATAAAATTATAAAAACATGGTGCTTGCATTTAAAAAAATGACTTTTGACGTGTTTTGAATTTAATTTTAATCCTTTTTTATCGCCCTGTATTAATTTATTATCAAAATATCGACATAGCCCACTAAAATAGGTCCCCTGCTACAAGAAAACCTATTCCAATTAAATAATAAAGGCATTAGTATAGGAAAATTTTATAATTTTGTTTAGGCCTGAAAACGTCATTTTTGACATAAAATTTAAAATAAGTCCAAAACAGTTAGACTTAGGTATAGGACATTATACACAAAATGTGTCTACAATTTTGTGCAAAATCCAAAAATAGAATAATATATAGGATGTTCCATTTAAAATAAGCAACTTGACACCTACTTCCGGTATAACCAAAAGTGTCACCATCTTGAAAATATTTTAACGGAACTGCCCCCGTCGATGTTAGTATATTACCAAATTTTCAAATTTTTCCATGTACAGTTTTTCTATAATCTATCGATGGCGTTCCCGGTGGGACACCCTGTATAAGATTAATATTTTTAAAAGTGAGATTTTTCTCCAATAAATTTTATTTTCTGAATTTGATCTAGGACCTAAGACTTTTTGGTTTTATTTTGAATTTATAAAAACTCATGATCTTTCAGAAAATCTAATGGCGTCGGTCACAAAATTGGGACATTTAAAAAATATACGTAATAATTATTTTAAATATAAAAATTCTATTCAAATCATTAAAAATAAAAAAAAATTGCAATTTCAAATAAATCAAGAGAAGTTGCTTGGCGGAATATACAAGACTCTATGAAATTTCTAGTATAAATAAAGAATCCCTTAAAATGCATGCAAAAAAATATATCTCAATATATTAAAATAAACAGAATAGCATCCAGCTGATCTCGAAACAACAACATAAAATACGGAGCAGTCTCTTTTCCTATACGATATCTCTTATTGAGCTGGTCCTCACTATATTTGTGAAACGCATTTCTATGCTCCTTATATACTTTTGGGTGCTTGTTTACATTCAATCCTTTAGTGTATTGAATTCCACTATTGCTGACAAAACGCTTACTAAACGCTACTAACATGAAAGTAGTCCGAAGATTGTACTAAATAAAAGCCGCTACTAAGAAAAGTAACTTCTCTATCACTGACTATGCATAGTAATTACCATAGTAGTGATAAAGTAACTATTCTTTACTAAATATGACTGTGCTGACAAGGTATAACTCCATATGAGTTGCTCTAAATTTGGAAACATGACCGACAAACTTTTACTGTCCACACTGTTTCGTATATAGTCACTATAGTGTACAGGACCATCTTAAGCAAATCAAGAAATTATAAAATGCAATAACATTAATAGGTTACAGGAAAAAACTTTAAAAAGTAAGTTTTTACACCCTGTGTTTTGGAAAGGACACATGTTTGATTATACGTTAATAGAAACTTTTTTCATTAAATACTAATAATTAATATTAAATTAATTTTATTTCTTTAAAAAAGGCGAAATAGCTAAAATCATTGAATTGAAGATAAAGAATAAAATATAAAACTATATACATACATATTGTAATGTAATTAATTGACATCCCACGACGATTCCATAACAATTAAACCACAAATGTTGATCCTGATTGTAAATCGTTGGTGATCGGAAAGATGTTTGCAGCTGGGTAGAAAATGAATGTAATCTGGCTTTGTTCTGTTTTAAAAACATGTCATCTCCTGGCAGCTTCAACACTTGAATACGGCACCAAACCCTAGAGTGAAGTAGCATTAGTGATAGTTTTTAAGAAAATGAAGAATGTGTCAAGGTCATGAGGAAATAAACTAAATCACAATATAATAAAACACTGTGCGTGGGTGAAAGTAACTATAAAGTACGCGGGATTAGTGTCGACACATTTTCCAGCGCTTAAAACAGTCCGCGAATTAATAAGAATTAGTAGCAGGAATAAAGAAATCTAGCAAAAGAAAATTTAGTTGCCGTTGTATACCGCTAGATGCGAGCGTTAGGTGAAAAACCACGCTAAAACAAAATTCAAAAATTTGTTATCGAGTTGGCTATGATTGGAAAATGTTATAAACAAGATCGCAAAATCGATGCCAGCTCTAAAAGCTAAAAGCGATCTAAAAGAAAAGGGAACAGATGAAGGATTGAAGCAATTTTAAATAGCATTGATCAGGTTGGTGATCAATTCTAATTAGTTTAGGTAGTTTTAAGTAAAATTTGTAAATAATTGCGTTCGAACATAACCACAGTTTGTTGAAAAACGGCTGAGATTGAAATATGCAAGCAAGTAAAAAGGCGATGTTGCACGCTCGTAAAATTAAACCAATATTTACTTTGTTATTATTATTATTATTACTATTAAATTTTATGTGTGTAAATAAAAGTATTCTTGTTGTTAACGGTTTAATTTCAATAAATGATCACATCGTGAGTCATAAAGATTTAGTAACTGAAAGAAAAGAAAAAGGTTATTATTTCTAGTAAACAAAGTTGCAGAGAGTTATTATTTTTAAATTAAAGATCACTGCCTACATGCTGATACATTTATTCGGTGAAACAAAAACCTTGAGATCTAGGTCAAATAATTGTTGGATGATGAAGGGAATTTGACAATAATTAAACAAAATAAAATAAAAAAAATTCCTTCATCTCAATATTTTGTTAGCAAAATCTCCAAAAAATTTTAGCCTCTGTGACATGTAATAATGTAAAATTTTCTTAAAAACTTGTATTTGAAACAAAGTTTAGAAGTTGCAATTTAAAATAATAACCAAAAATGAGATTTTATGGAGAATATAGAATAAAGCTCTATACCGAGTTATTTAACAAAAGTGATAGTTTTATGATAACAGTATTTTGACAAAAAATCAAACACAATTTATTTATTAAAACTGAATCATCTATTAAATTCATTCAAAAATATTAAAATGTAGTAATAAATCAAACTTTTTCTAAATTTTTTTTTCGATACACAACTTTCCCATCACGTAAGTGGTTGGAAGTAATAAATAAATTCAAAAAATCAATTCAGAAAATATTAACTTTTGTTTAAGTTTAAGGGCTACATTTGTTTGCTTTAAATAAGTCATATAATCCGACCCACTTCATCTTTAGATTATGTAACCATTATGTATTTCAATTTAAATAACAAATAAACTTAAAAAGCATTCATATAGTAAAGCTGACAGCAATTATTTATACAAATTGTAATAAAACTCTGTAACAAATTAAATTATAACCCATAAATGTTACCATATCATGCATAAACGAACTGTAGAGAAATAGATAAAACACAAAATAATTGCTTTATGCTTTAATAAATGTTACATAGTAATATTTATATTTTAATACCCAATATTGAAAAGCTCCATGAACATGTATTAATAATTCCATAATTAAACTTTAGTTTCCATTTGTGACTGTAATGTAAAAGTTTGAAGAATTATGGAAATGTATTCAAATGTAATAATAAATTTTGTGTAATGGATTTAATCGTACAACAAGCAAGTCTCATATGGGAAGTCAAGAAACAATACATAATTGAAACAGTTGTGTTTTGATTAAAACTATGTTCTTATACTTACCGTACAAATTGCATAGCGTCACACTTATTTACAGCACGTACATAATACAAACGTTTATTTTGCTACCCTAAGTAAACAGCGTTGTTAAAATTTTAAGGTAATTATAAATATAAATTCAAATTGGCTACGATTGTTTTAATTTCATGTAAAAACTTTTGGTATTAAACTGAATTTGCATATTTTACGTGTAATATTTTAAGAGTTTATTTTTGTGATGGTAATTTTATTCATCCACCTAAAGCTAATATTGATATACGTATACCTAACTTATAAAGAAAAAATGCGATATTTTTAAACTTTGTTTTATATTATAGTAGTCATTTGTGTAAAAAGTTAACGTATAATGTTTTTCTAAAAACTATTACCTATATGTTTAAGGAAACAGTGATTATTTTCCTACTGATTTTCTTGTACCATTTTAGATTCAACAAATTATAATTAGAATACAAATAATTGATACTAAATTATTAAGTTATGTAACAAAAAAGTAACTGTTAGCAAAAAAAAGTGTTTTTAAATTGAAGGGTATCATTTTTTTGGTTTATTGTAGAGAATTTTAAATACTTTTTAACGGTCTATACTTTTGGTAAGGTTATACTATGAAATTTTTGCAGAAAATGTAAAAAACCGGAAAAAAACTGGAACAAACAATTGGTAAAAATAATCAAGCAAGCCTGACGTTTATTTGACGCTTGTAGAGATAGGATTGTTTATTAATACTCATCCAAAGATGGAAAACATTAATAAACTAGTCGATATGCTATAAATTTATTTTGAGTGTAAAAAACAGTGTTCAGGCGTAAAGGCTTTATGTTGATCGTTTTCACGATAGAATTGCACCCAATCGTCGTAAGTTCGGAAAATTGAAGGATCGTTTACGGACAATTGAATCTTTAATAAAAGTAAAAGGAAATTGTCGTGTTCGAAACCAAAATTTAGATTTAGACGTGTTACTAAACGTCGAAGAAACCCCACAAACGCCAGTTCGTCAAATTGCACGTAACACTAACACATATGTTAGTCTTCATCACATTTGGAGAAAATACCTTATAAGGTAAATATTCTAAGTAATAAGATGTACTTAGGATATTCATTTACTTTTAATAGTTTATTAGGTGAACTTAGTTCAACATTTACAACCGAATGATACTGCAAAACGACTAACCTATTCAAATTGGTTTTTAAACTCATGCCTAAAAAATCCTAATTTTCTCATGAAAATTTTGTAGTCCGACGAATGCACCTTTACCAACAATGGCATGTTTAATAGAAATAAACATTATCGCTGAAGCAACGAAAACCAAAGAGAAGTGAGGTACCGCAGTTTTCAGAAAAGATTTAGAGTTAATGTTTGGCTCGGGGAATGTTTTCTTTTGGGCCCATTTTTTATTGACGGCACCCTAACAACCGAGCGTTATATCCGTCTCCTCTCTAACGACTTAGCCACATACTTAGATAAACTACCTCTGATTGTGCGGCAAAATATGTTGTTTCAACAAGACGGGGCTCCTGCCCATAACGCCAATCAGACTAGACATTGACAGAACAGAATTGGATAGGTACTTCCGGTCCAATTCCGTGGTGTCCTCGTTCTCCCGCTATAACCCCACTCAACTTTTTTCTGTAGAGTGATTTAAAATACAAAGTTTTTACAATAATAACGCAAACCGTAGACGAGCTAAAGGACCGAATTAGACAGCCTATCTTTGATATTCGTTAAGATGTGCTAATTTGGGTAGTAAATAGTATGAGTAAACGATGCCAGTTGTGCATAGACAACAATGGCTTGCAGTTTGAACATTTGCTTTAGTTAAGTTTTATTAACATTGTAGTAGTTTTTATTGAAAATAATCGTTCCAATTCTCTTGACTTACAGTTCAACAAGTGTTTTTAATGTTGATTCATTATAAGTAATTATGTTTGTTTTCAGTTTTGTTTACATGGCCTACTACCTCAAACAAATTTTTTTCAATTTTTTGAGAAATTTTATTATAGTAACCCTATTAAATGTTTTGACAAGTAAAAGTACTTAAAATTCTTTACAAAAAGAAGCCAAAAAATAAAACTCTTCAATTTAAAAAAACATCGTCACCACAAACAAATGATGGTGATTAAAAACAATTGCTTTCCGCTAAGTTGTAGCTAAGAGTGTTCTATTTAATAACATGTATGGTTTGTTGATTTGTTAATTTTAAATTTAACGAAATTTCACATACCACCCGTGACTGGCACTTAGATTAGTTCAGTTTAAAACATTTCTTATTCTTGTTTCCTGTTTTTGATTCTATAAGTTCATAGATTGTGCTAAAAAAACTATAGTGTCCAAATGAATGTGAATTATCGTGTATAGTATATATTATCATCAACTAATAGCTGTTTACACCAACACGACTTAAACTTAAGAAGAAACAATCGTTGCTATGGTTTTAAGTTTAACTCGTGTCGGTGCAACCGGCCATAAACCAAACAAAAGTTAGAACTTGTTTTGAGGTTAGAAAATAAATTTTCAAAAATTGTGACTAAATTTCAAAAACGCATTGTACTGAAACAAAACTAGTAAGAAATGTGTTGAAACCTTCGTTAAAGTTTTCCTTTTTAATATAATTATCCGTATTTAAATTACGTTAAATTTCATTCTACAGTTTTTCGTTTAGTATTGTACCTCAATGTTCTTATCTTGTTTAGTTGCAAGTAACGGTCAGTTCGTTGACTTCACCTTAAAATAAAATACATTTTTGCTGTTTCATTGTATTTTCTTGATGTAGTTCAAAATTTCATCATCTAGTAAGTTTTGTGAGCAATACGTGCACAGGGGATCATAAGAGTGCCTCGATTTCCGTTTGTGAAGTGTCAACGATCGCTCTTGGAAATTTGAGTTACGTGTGTAACGCACATATAGGTACTAGGAATAAATAAGTTTTGAGTTCGAAATTAGTTAGGGGTGTTTTCTCCGTTTTGCAAGCCTGCGGATTATTTCTATTATATTACATTATATACAATTAAAAAATTTCGAAGTTTACATAGAACTTGTTCTTACCCAGTTTTACAATGTTGCGGTTTTAAAATTCCTGCACCACAAACATAAATTTTTACTTAGTAGGATGTGATAAAAAGAATTTCTTTGCATTAACGTTCCAGTTTCTAGCGTTATTAAGTTCTGCCACAACAAGTTCTGGTTCATCTCAGCAAGCCCGGGTTCACCGTCAGCTGTGACTTCCAGGTACTTATGTTTTTCCTTAAGTAACTATGTGAACATAACCAAAATTAAAAAGAGCTTTAAATCTCATGTTGTAAATTATTAACTATCACGAAATGTTTTCGTAATTACGTGCATATTAATTTTTGATTCTATTTTAATTTATTTAATTGGCATTTTATGCGCATTTTAAGATAGTAATACAAAACGGTAAATATTTTGTAATAGACCGTTTAGTTTTGATTGGTATGAGCGCAGAAAACATTTAATTAGATTTATGACGGTACTTTCTTAAAGTAAGTTAACTAGAGAGCGTTTCAGTGAACAAGGGCTGAAGCTATTTAACATCGTGACCTTGTTTGGGACTCTCTCGACTTTGAGTAATGTATCAATTGTTATTGGCGATATTTAATCAATTTACTACAATATTACCATTTTACCCACTGAGCTACGGAACAACCCACATTTATGTTACGTTTATCTCAAAATTGTCTTTTTGTGTAACAGTGTTACTACCATGTTTTGTAATAAGGCTGACTACGAGTTACAGTTCGATAGAAAATGAAATCTCGCATTCACTTTTATTATTTTCAGTTTATGCGCACTGCTTATTAGGCTGTAAAATTTTATAATTAGTGTATAAAATATAATTAATCATTATACGTTATTCTAAATTTTTCCTAGATACTTAAATAACTTTTACCTATCTGAAACATGCAAAGTAACCTAGAATATGGTAAAATTTTAATAATTCCAAAAACCGTATGGTTTAAATATTACAAACCTTAATTAAAAAGACGTTTTATTTTAAATTTATAATAGTAAAATTGTATCAATGTGGATAGACAATGGATCATCCTGTATAATGTCAAATCATTTTAAAACATACTTCTAATAGAAACCAAAGAAATTTTAAGATATTACATCCTTTTACAATAATAGTCTCCGCTGTATATTGTGCATAATCAAAAGCACTCCAGTACATAAATAAACAAAATGATGCAATTTAGTTCTAGTTTATTTAAATTTAAGATGATTAAATTAAGATTCATATCCTAACTTTAGTTGAACATAGCAGCAATATTGTGGTCTCATCCCTAAAAAATTATGTTGTATATTAGAAAATTAATAAGTTAAATTAGTTAAAATAAAGCAGAGAAGTTTAGTAAATTTAAGTGTATACTTGACAACAAGTATAGTAAAAATTATACCTGACTACACAAAGAAAGATTTGATGAAAATTACAGCAACATAAGCAAAGAAAAGTAAAAATGCATAAATTAACAGAGTTTTTTGTAAGTTTCCAAACTCTGATATTAGAATACGAAAGAAAAAGTTATTTTATCATTATACAAAAAATATACAAGGTGGCCCAACCTCGACGAAACAGAGGCAATTGCAGCCACATCAATAATTAAAAAAAAAAAAATTGGACTCGTCAATTTTATTTCTGAGGGGGACATCTTTTCAGCTTGTCGGCATTCCAGTATTACCTCTGGTTTTAACGGAAATGACTTCACATCAAACTTTTTGTTCTAGCCGAACGGCCAAAGGAAACTAGCAACGTATAGGGTTTTTGAAAAGCATTTTTGTCGTCGATTTTGCACAAAAACTGTGGGTTGCCATTTAAAAAGTTGGATGTGATGTCATTTCTGTTAAAGCCAGAGGTAATACTGGAATGCCGACAGGCTGAAAAGATCTCCTCCTCAGAAATAAAATTGACAGGTTTGAGTTCTTTTTTTTAAATTATCGATGTGACTGCAATTGGTTCTGTTTCGTCTGCGTTGGCCCATCCTGTATAAGAAGTCGTAAAATCTATCATAAGAGTTCTGATCCCACATCGATCGGAACCTGGGTCTTCAAAAGAATCAGTACATGTAAGTTACCTTAATTAGTTTTAATTTTGTATTGCGTATTTTCATACTTGTAAAACACTCAGGTGGCAACGTGAAATGCCCATTGTTAAAACGGAAAGGAAAAACTGCGATTGGGTTAGCGCTAAATTTAAAAATAATTTCGTATACAAATAAAAGTATTATGTATTCAAATCAAATTTTTACAATAGAATATTCTGTAACAAGTTTTGAATACGGCATATTCCGCATAAGTGGACGATTCCATGAGTGCAGAATAGCTTTTCCAAACGTGTTGCAGACTATACTTTTTCTATGACAGAAGAAGGATGGATCAATAAAAAATATTAAACAATTCACATAAATGATAGTTTTGTTTTGTATTTTAAGTTAGTGGCTTATTTGTAGTTGCCATCAGTTGGTACTGACTTTTAAACTTAGGTTAAAAAAGAGCAATGCGTTTTATTTTGCAAGTTTTAGTAACAATAACACACTAAATAATGTTTAGTTAATTTAGTTTTTTAGTTATTATTTTATTTCAAACGTTTATTAAATAAATTTACTTGTGTACAAAGTTAATGTTGGCACCTTTCGGAAGTGTATGATTAAAAAGTTATTGCTTATTACTGAGTTTTATTCTAATTCCAGAATTAATGCGATAAATAAAGTAGTAAATCATTTAATTGTTTTCACCGGAAGCATTGTACCCTAGAGAAATACAAAAGTTTATGGTGTGGCATCTGATAGTGTTCACAATAATTTATTTTTATTTAAGCAAATACTTGAGGTAGTGCGCAATTTATCATAATGTGATAAGTCGATGCTTGCTTTTATGTTTATGGTTACTCGCACAATAGAATAAGCTTTTCATTAAGTCAATAACTTTATTTTTTTTAAAAGCGCACTAAAGTAATCTGGAATAACAGTTTCGGAGAAAGAATTTCCAGATAATAGTAAAAAACAACTGATTGACAGAAATCTTTATCAACAAATTGTAAACCACATTAACCTTATAAAAAAATAAATTTATTTAAACTCTGTACAAAACCTTGTGCGTCAGTATATTTCTATAAATGAAATAACTAAAATAAACATATATTTAATCAAAAACTGGAGTTCTTCTAAAATATAATTCTATGATACATATCTAATTTATGCAGTAATAGGTTAATAAACTGAAAGAAGAAATAGGTACAAAATCTCCTCTATTCCGTAAGGTAAAGATAATGCATTCTCAATGGAAACCATTTTCTTAGTTTTGAAAGACTGCAATCAAAGTTTTTATTTGGATGGCTATGTTCAAAATTATCGCTTTTGATAATGAATGTAAAGTCACTGGGTTTATTTCAATAAGTTTTCATTCATGACAAATTGCGTTTTGAAGATTATTTAAATAATTTGAGATTTTTTTGATGAAGTCGCTTATTCCTTCCAAAGCTTCGCTAACTAACTTTGGGGTATAACATTACCCTATGCTGCAGCTTTTTTAATACATATTCTGTTTTATCAGTTCAAAGTTTGAATGTGTTAGACATGGCTGTATATGTGTCATCATTGTCTCTAATTGTGGGTCCTTTATATTTTATAGATGCTTCATCGCAATACCAATATCTTCATCTGTTGTTACCATCTTGAAGGAAATTATGAGACTACCCCTCAAAAAACAATTTATGGCTTTTTTGTTGTCTTAACAAACATGGCCATTTTAGGTTCCCGATGATTTAAGAAACATTTCTTATTTTTAACCACAACATCACTAATAAAGATAAACTTCGTTTACTAATGGTAGTGAACAAAACACCAACTTGCTAAAATAGCCAGATCCAAAAAGATTGAAGTACCGTGGTTAAATCGAGTTTACCACTATACAAAAGAACAAATAAATTATAGTGGTTGTTGCCATTGCAATAACCACAGAATTACACCAAACAGGTTACAATTTTAGACCCAATTCCTTCCTCAGACTCGACGATACTTTTGCGTAAGAACCAACGCAAAATATATTTAATGTTGATATCACAAAAAAAGTACCTGGTGAGTCCAATTTCGAGGCTGCCTGAAATATCTTTAAACGCGGCCATGCCAAGAACGAAGCAGTTATTTCTTCAATCTCCGTAATGTGGTGGGGAAGACCACCACCGTCTTGTGATGCGGCGACTGTAACAAAAAAAGGTAAACTACATTTTGATTTGTTCCTCTTAAGCAAATATGCAGAATATGCATTATTCATTGTAACAATCCATCTACAAAACCTGTGTTAAAAGAAAACAAATAAATTCACTTATATATGTTAACAAATTTTGATACTTCTAAACTTTGACGTTCTCTTCTGATCTTTAAATCGCTGTTGATTCTTCCACCGTCCTGACGCGGTCTTTGACATGCATTCACTGCACTGCAGATGTTGAACCAGCAGTGATCCTTTTGGACTTAGTTATGGTGGGCTAAGTTTAGCGTTTAAAAAACTTCCTTGCAATTTATTATACGTTTTGATAAGTGCAATCAACTCCTCTTCCGTAAATCTCGCTTACTATCTATTACTCTCCATTTTTATTCCAGAGAAAAGTTAAACACCCAGACAAACATTTTAAATTGAAAGATAGCTTTGGGTTGGCTACAATAAAAGAGTCGATTTAAAAATATTGACGTCATCCCCGCCAATCAAATTTCAAATTCAATTAGTTAACAAGTCGTGACATCACTCATTATTTAGCCCCCAAGTAGCCACTAGTGGTTAATATGTTTGTGGTTACGGATTTAGTGGGTAATTAACCACCGGGCTAACAAGTGTAACAAGAATTTATGCCTCTGTTTGTGGATCTGTCCATACGAATTTGTATTTTTTAATTGATTGAAATTGCTCTCATATATCTATTGACAGATTACACTTTCAAGTATTTGGAGGTTACATTCTTTGGAAGTTAATTTTACGTTTATATGCCTTTAAAAATGAGTTATATTAGAACTTAAAAATTAAATTGTATTGTTTATACCCAATATTACAACAATTAAGAATCGTTAATAAAATTTTTGGTAATAATTGTCCACAATCGCAACATTATATTAACAGCCACAAGATGACCGTATCTGTGCTTATTCCGTAACAAGTACGAGAACGTTCTCGCATGTTTTGGAATCTAACTATTCTGCAATTCAAAATTAATCCAAAATGTTAGTATTCTTGTATAGGAGCAGAAAAAATATATGACGAAATGTGTTATATATTCAATAAACCTTATTTACCGTTAGGTGTTAAAGTATTACATACATTTACAATTACTTCAACCTAAATTAAAATTAAATATAATTTCTTTAACATTCCTTCAACTTAAAAAAAATTAATTTTCTATATAATCGTTTTTTTTGACTCATCACGTGTTGTATACTATCTTGACCCAATCTTTTTTGTTCTTTGCCACTTTTTTTCCTTCGTTCTATGTCATTCCTTGTTCTTTCAGGTACTCTTCCACTTCCTTATCCCATGATTTTTTTGGTCTACCTCTTCTTCTCTTCTGTATAGTTCTCGTCTCCCATATTTTTCTTGTAGTTCTTTTCTCGTTCATTCTTACTATATGTCCAAACCATGGTATATTTTAGTTGTTTTTTCTATTCTTTCGTTTATCTCTGCGTTATTATTTCCAGTTTTTTGTATTTTAACTCCCAGATAATTAAATGCTTCTGGTCTATCTTTATTATTATATCCATGCCTTCTTTTCCTATAACCATAACTTTGGTTTTTTCTGCATTTATTTTCAAATTCTTGCTGCGTAGTGCATTATTCCATACTTCCATATTGTGTTGCAGGTCTTTTTGGCTTTTGGCATAAATTACGATGTCATCTGCAAATATACTTTCTGTTATTGACACTACTTCCATGTTTCTATATCCTATTTGAACTTTCTTTACTTTTGGTTTTACGTCTTTCAATATGTCATCCATCACAATGTTGAATAAGGCTGGACTTAAAACACATCCTTGTCTTAATCCTTCTGTCGTTATAAATTCTTCCGATTGTAAATTTCCTGTCCTCACTATATTTCTTGTGTTTTTGTAAATACTTTTGATACAGTTTATCAATTTTGTTTTTATTCCCCGCCGTTGAAGACTGTTCCATATTGTTATCCTTGGGACGCTGTCAAATGCTTTTTCTAAATTGACAAAGGCTACACATATTTTTCCGTTGTAAATTTTTCTAGCAACTGTTTTATTACAAATATATGGTCTTGTACACCTCTCCCTTTCCTGAACCCGCACTGTGAATCTTTTATGCAGCTTTAGTACAATGGATAATATCGTAATTTCTCTATAATTGCCACACTCCCTTCTGTCTTTTTTATGTATTGGGACTATTATTCCCATTTCCCAATCTTTAGGAATTCTTTCCTCTTGCCAAACTTTGTTAAACAGTTTTGTAATAACTTCTAGTCCTGTTCTACCCAAATTTAAGATCATTTCTGCTGTTACATCATCATACCCAGCTCCTTTACCCTTTTTAGCTTTTTAACGGCCTCTCTTACTTCTACTAATTCTATTCTTTCTCGGTCTTCCCGTTCTTCTTGTTGATATCCTGTTCTATTTGTATTATTTGCTTCTTCCTTTCCATATCTTGTGTTTGTTCTATTTTTAACATGTCCTTAAAGTATTCTTTCCATCTTTTATGATTTCCTTTTCCTCTACCAATATTCTTCCATCTTGTGTTTTGATATTTTTAATTTGGTGTGATTCTCCTTTCGAAGGTCTTTAAGTATTTTATAGAACAGTTTTTGATTTTCCAAGCTATCTTTTCCATTTTCCTGCCAAAATCTTCCCACGTTTTTTGTTTTGCTTGCTTCACCATTTCCTTTACTTTAGTTCTTTGTTCTTTATATTTGCCGTATTTATCTTCAGTTTTACAACCCAAATAGGCTTTCCATGCCCGTTTCTTATTTTTTATTTCGATTTTTAACTTTTCACTTCACCAGTTGGTTTTTTTCGTGTTGTCATTAACTTTACGTTTTCCGCATACTTCGCCTGCCGTTGCTATTAATATTTCTCGGATACCCTTCCATGTGTCTTCCAGTGTTAGAATATTTATGTTTTCGTCGAGTTTGTTTATCTTCATTTCTGTTAATTTGTTGTATTTACTTGCTGTTTCTTCTTCCCTTAGCTTATATGTTTTAATTTTGTCGTTGCCATTGTTTTTATGTGATACTCTATTGTTTATTATGTTATATTTTTTGTTGTACCTTAATTGTTGTCGTCACCAAGTAATGGTCGGAATAAATTTCTGCCCCTCTTTTACTCTTGTGTCTATTATGTCGTTTCTAAAAGTTTTATTTATTATTACGTAATCTATTATTGATTTTTTCATTTCTGCTGATTACCTCTCTAGTATATTTGTGAATGTCTTTATGTGCAAAAAATGTGTTCGTTATTATCATGTTGTTTATTATGCAAAATTCTATTAGTCTTTTACCGTTGTTATTTCTGTGGTTTTCGCCATGTACTCCTATTGCTTCCCCTAATCTTCGTCCTTTTGCCTACTCTTCCGTTCAAATCGCCTATTATTAATACTCTTCCGTTACTTTCTTCTAATGTATTAGATAGTTCCTCCCAAAATTCATCTTTTTTCTTTGCAGTTTTGTCCTCGTCGGGTCCATATGCCACTATTATATTTGTTTTGCACGCCTATCTATATCCATTTCTATCTTTAGTATTCTCGGCGAGACTCCAGTCCAATGGCTAATGTGTTTAGCTTTTCCTTTTTTTAACTATACAACCGACTCCTTCTTTAGCTCTATCTTTCTTATCTGTACCACTATATATTAGAATATGACCTCCTTCCATTTCTTTTTCCCCAATTCCGTTCTTTTTAGTTTCTGTTATACCGAGTAAGTCCAGTCCTGTTTTTCTAAATTCCTCTTCTAATTCCTTTTCTTTATTTGTTAGACTTCTTATATTCCATGTCCCAATTGACCATCTGTCTTCTCTTGCTTTTTTTCTATTTATTTGTTCTATATTAAATTTGTTTTTTTGTTCTCTATTTTTCAGTTTCCTGTCCTTCTTTGCCATGTTCATCATCTTGTGCTCCTCGTCCATACTAACTAACATTAGTTTTTTGCATTTTTATCCGTTATTTCCTCTAACCCCTCCAATTCTTTATTCCATTTCCATACTATGCCATCAATAGTTAACTTTTGATACCCTATCTTAACATTTTTTTCCTCGATTTCTTTCTTCTTTCTCAATTTGATTTAATTTTGCTTTATTTTCAATTTGTTTTATTTTCTATTACATCAATTTTGTCTTCGAATCTTTCCATTTCTACTATGCATATGTTGTTACTTATTTTATATGCCGTTTTATTTTCGCGTTGGTTTCTAAATCCTCATTAATTAATTTAGTTACTTTCTCTTTTATTTTCATGTTATTGCTTGTTGTATCCATTGTCAGACCTTGTATTACGATGTTGTTCTTCCTTTTTTCTTTGTCCATTTGTTCCAGTCTCTTGTTTGTTTTTTCTAACTCTTTCTTTAGTTCAACGTAATCTCGTTTTAAACTCATATTCTCGTTCTTTATTTTTTCATGTTCTTTCTTCATTTCACTTAGTTCCTTATTATACTTTGCTTGGTCCAATTTTATCTGGTTCACGTCTATTGTTAATTGTTGCAACATATGTATTACTTTGTCTAATTTATCTTCACTTTTTGTTTTGTTGGAGTTCTTTGCGTTTTCTTGCTTTAAACTGCCGTTCTTGTTTCTTCGTCGCTGTCTCTCATTTCTGTTGTTCTCTTTCTTTTTTCAGTTTCTGTTGATTCGCTGTCTGAGTGAAACATTGTTATTGTACTTATTACTTATTACTTTAATTGTTGATTGTTGCAATTTAAAATTGTAAACGTTTATTTTAATATTCCTTAATCCGACACTGTCGTGTTATTATGATTGCCGTTGTTATCGGTCCGGGTCGACCCCTCTGTAACCGATAAACGCTTCTTTGATATTGTATTACACTTCGTTTTCTTTAAATTTAGAATGTTATTAGTGATTATTATATTAACACTTTCCTATGCACTAATTTGGTTCTATTAATTACCTTATGTAACTCTTTCTTGCTTTATATACGTCCTTGTACACTTAATTTTAATTTACTCAAATGTGTTAAATAATTCCTTTTATCGGCAGGTTGTAGTTACGGAAGATGTTAACTACTGTATCAAAATTGGATTAAAGTAATTATTAATATAATAATTTCAGTTTCACAATTAAAATCTTAACTTATATATTTTGCTTATCACCTCAGTTCTCTCAGTAATTACATTTTTTTCTAATTGAATACTTCCATTTTTGGTTTGTATACAAAACCCTACTTACCTTATAACGCATCTACAAAATATTACAATTAAAAGACTGGCGCAGGTCATTTCATTTAAGACAAAAGCGTTAATGTTATAGAATACATAACATAAATTAACTAAAAAGTGTTTTAAATTTTACGGATTTTAAGTTTTATATCAAATTTTACACTTGAGTACCACTAACTAAAAGTACCAAATTAAATTATTTTCTAGAAATCTATAGTACGTAAGATACCGGTTGGAAACATTGCGAAAAAAGCTAAGCGCATTTTTAATAAAACAGTAGCCAAAATGTACAAAATGTAAAAACACTGTCACGTGATATGCTCATATGACCACAATGAGTTGGTCAATTCTATGTTTGTTTGAAGGTATGGTTTCATGTAATTTTACATTTTACTTCTAAAATTTACATTTTACTTCTAATTTATTTTACATTTATAACTCATACTTACTTATATTTCATACGATTTACAAATAATTTTTCTCAAAAAATCTATTTTTACAAACTCTAGATACTTAACTTCTAGAAAGATAACATACACCTATGTCTAAAAATCACATGATTGGTGCCACATTGTTTAAATTAGTAATACAATCATTAAATATAAGAATATAATTAGACATCTTAAATACTTATTGTAATTACCTACATTAAAACTAAAAAGAAAAAAAAAAAAGTGGGGTGGTTGTAATTTTAAATTAATTTTGTTAAAAAAAAAAAAAAAACAAAAACAAAAAAAAAAAATACAGAACCAGTGAAATGGGTATGCAAATCGATACAGCATATTAATTTTAAAAATTGTATTAAAGTGCGTCTAAAAAAACATGCTGATCAAAGTCATACCCGAGTGGGGCGACTTTGATAGGTCATGTGTAAATGCGTTTAACTACGTGTCTAAAAAAATACCCAAATGGTTTTTTTTATCTAAAACGATGAAATGGGTATTTAATAAAACGATATAAGTAGGTAAAATCGGGTTTGTTTTTATTTATTTACCAGATAGATAATAAAATTACAAAGGACATAGGACATAAAAATAGGACATTACAACAAAACATATTTAGCGGAATTGGAATGTTTTATATTATTGGGTTGGGAAGTAGCAGAATGTCTCATAGGAGGTAGAATGTATTTTACAAGACAAAACAGTTAGATCGAATTACGATTTGGCCCAGCAACAGTAAATTCGTCAGAGTATTTTTCTTAACCAGAACATATTTAAACCATACAGATTTAGTTTTCCTGCAAGTACTAAAAACAAAGGTCGGAACTAAGAGTCAATGTGGGCTTTAAGTAGTTTGTAACTTCTTCCACAGTTTTTAGGGAGCGTTCTCCTATTGTCGAAGCGAACCGGATAATCTGAGCTTCGTCCTGGACGCTAGCATTACAAAGTTACACTGCCTGGTTAATTGTAACCTAGTCTTCTTTTAGTGGCCCGTTCCAAATCGTATAAGTTTTTTTAAAAACTGTGTTAAATTCAGTTATCTGGCGGGATCGTTGTACCGGGAATTTTGCAGAACCTTTTGAGCATTGAAGGGATTTACCGTAGCTTCAAACCATTATAAATTCGTTTATAGCGAAACTTCCCCGTCCCCAGACTGTGTTTGTTTGAGCAGAGACCGAATCCTTTTTTCCAGCGATTCCGAAGTAGGAGGGAAATCTAGGTAGCCTGACGAGACGTGTTTATCTATAATTTGTAAATGCCTCGCCGTTTTATGGGAAAGAAGACACATCAAGTGGTTGACAAATGTGTGGAGGGGAAAGGATAAAATGCGACATATTTTTTACATAGAGAAAAAGCTTACGAAATGGGAAGCTAGATTACACCTATGAGGACCTTTGCCTTCCAGTCTTCTAGCAGAGGAGAAGCTACTCAAACCAGTCTTGAAAAGGCTTGAATCCATCCACCCATGTGAGTAGAAAACCTACATCCACAGCGCAAATGCTCTATTGCAACAGGGGTAGCCCTTTGTTTTTTCCAGTGTTAAAAGAGTTTATAAATGAGTATGGCGGAAAGGGACGTGCGATCGCAGACCATGATGGATGTCCTTCGAATGATAGCGATTTTTGGGATACTTAGCCAGCCGTGGCCTTTCTTTTCTGGTGCTGACTTGTCTTCGTAGTAAATTTGGGATAGTAGACATCTGCTTGTTTAGTGCGTAAGGGCTACACTAGTTTTGTGCCGTAAAAAAAAACCTAAAAAAAAATTTTTAACAAAAAAAATATTTTAAAAAAATTCTAATTTTACAACAAATTAGTACAAAAAAAATTTTACAAAAAAAAAAAAAAAAAAAAAAAAAAAAAAAAAAACCCACCCGGCCCCTTTCAACATTTCTTAAAAAATTCCCCTTTTTTCCACCTGGCTAAAATCCCTTTCTCCTCCCCCCCCCTTAAATTTGCCCCAATGGAAATTATAAAAAAGGGTTCCCTTTGGCTTTTTTTTTTTTTATTTTGCCCCCCTCTTACCCCAACCTCCTATTCCTTTTTTTCTATTGTTTCCTTTCTCTTTGCTTTCTCGTATTTTTTTTATTCTCTGTAAACAGGGTTTTTTGTTGTTCCGAAACATTTTAAAAAAAAAGTTTGTTTACCCTGGGCGAATTTAATCACCAAACAATCTCCCCCACCATGTTGATCAAAGACGTCCCACCGGCGGTTGTGTCGGGCGACTTTGATCACCCGAACAATCTCGCCCGCCATGATGATCAAAGACACCCCACGACAACACATCAAATATTTTTTTTCTGATGAAGATAAAATTACAAATGGCTAACAACTGACGATATATGAAGGTTGTCAACAGGTATGATACAATATACATAAGTTGTAATACATACCTTTCTGCATTCGAAGTTTTCAGCACACAAAAATAGCACAATTTGGCCTCCGAAAAACGACGCTGGTTCATGCGAGGGGTAATTATAATGGATGGCGTGCTCGAATTCCGAGCATTAACGTTCCATGCGCAGGGTTGCCAAATTTCTTTATTATACGCGATGCGCGCGCAGAAAATAATTTTACATACAAATATAAAGTGGTGATCAATGCCACCCTCGATATCAATGCACCCCACTTTACGGTAATTTAGAAAATTGATTGATCACGAAGTTTTTTCTAATGTAGGATTTATCTAAGAATAAAGTAAACGTTAAGATAAAATTAAACACAAAATATAGAAAATGTTTTAGTACCGTAGTACTTTAGAAGATATCAACTAGACCTTGCTTTTTTATTTAAGATAATGACAAAAGTTTGGTATTTATCACAGTAACTGAAAAACAAGACAAACTAGCAAAGTTTTAACAAACAATGTCTTATTTCTACTAAATCCAAATAAATATAGTCATTATAAACACTAATTCCAATAATTATTATTTCTTAATATACAAACAGCTTAAGAATAGAACTTATGTCAACTTGCATTATTAATCAAAAAGTTGCTTTAGTACAGAGTATTATGTAAATTTTATACGAACATATTAACTTTATGATGTTTTTTTACACAAGTATTGTTTTTGATTAACGAAAATTTGTTCTTGTTCTTTTAATCAACGAATGACTTCATCAATAAATATTTGACACTTTATTAATTACATAAAATTACTTTCAGCAACCTTATAAATATAATGCTATTAATAAACCAAACACTCACTTCTAGATTTTTTTAATTGTACTTATGCTTGATTTTTTTCTTGCATCCTCAACTACCTCTTTATTTTAAAATGATTTAAACAAAAATAAAACTTGAAGGAATTTTTAATAATAAAATATTTAATTCTTCTAATGGTTACATGGGAAGTCACGTTTTAAAATTAAAATAAATAATTATCAGCAACAATTCCTATCTCACAATTAATTTTACAAAATATTAATTCAAATGTCAAATTTCTAATATAAGTGACAGATTTTAACAACTACTTTTACAATACTACAAAAAAAAATACTACTAATACAATACTTCTACATGGATGATGATGTATTAATGTTCCAAGACACTTCAAAAAGATAATTAATTATACTCAGTTCTTGACGCAAAATTTATAAACTATTTTGTAAGTTAGATTAATTCAAAATTGAATATAAACCCGTCTCGGCTCAATTAAACAATGTTTTCAATTCAGTTTTCCAATTGTGTACAATTCTTGCAGTAAATAATCTAAATTTAATCTTCTTCTATATTAACAACTTTGTTCTTTTTCAGGTCAGTCTACTTCCAACCTTAGCGAATCTATTTGATCCAGCCAACCAATTCTATATACTACTTATTTCTATTACTTTTCTAATAACCACTTTTATTTATCTTTTAATTTGTATATTTTTTAATATAATTTAATTTTTAATGTTCATCATTATTTTTTAAGTTTATTTATTTTTCAGACTTGTTGTTTTTTTTATTGTCCTAGCAACCCGCACTTGCTAAATTAATTCACATGTAAAATTGAACATCATCCCACCATTCAACTAACTTAATCGACAGTGCTTACATTTTATTTAAATTATAGAATTGTTGCTGAAGTATAACATTTATAACATCTCAATAAATAAGAAAAATCTCCAATGTTCACACCACAACTCGTCCTAATTTTTCAAAGTTAATATCCTTCAAAACCAACTGGTATTGTATATTCCGAAACTATATACAAAACAACCTAAACTTGAATATTCGTTTACAATAACCAAAACAGATTGACAACGCAGTACATTACTTTACGCAAACCATACAGGTAGCAGCACATTTAGCCACTAGTCGTAACCCTATAGACAAAAATGTATATAATAGATTAACACGCCAACTAAAAACACTGCTGCACGAAACCAGAAACACCACGTTTAAATGGTACATTACCAACTTAACAATAAACGACTACACCATTTCGAAATCCACTAAATCTTTTAAGAAACCGATACACCACATTCCCCCTTTAATGAAAAATGATGAAAGTTGGGGAAAAACTGAGCATAACATAATAATGACAATGACGATAACTACATTACAAATTCCTTGTTTGCTTTTTGTTCGATGATGCTGCCGATTAAATTCTTTAGTTCAAACGAAGTGAAAAAGATGATATCAAGATGTAACAATCACAAAGCACCTGGTTTTGATCTGATTAATAGTTAGATATTAAAACAACTACCCAGAAAGGAACTATAATTTATAATAATATTGTCAGGCTAACATACTTCCCGATCACTTAAAAATTTGCACAAATAATTGTGATTAACAAACCCAATAAACATCCAAACAGAGTCACTTTGTACCGTTTGCTCCCGATTATGTCAAAAACTCTTGAAAAGCTTCTACTTAAACGAATTTTTGAAGTTACGGATATACATACATTAATACCACTTTATCAATTTGGCTTTCGCGAAAGTGCCTCAACAATGCAACATGCCATCAAATTGTCAAACCATTCTCACAAGTCTTGAAGAAAAAGAGGTATGTACAGCGGCATTCTTAGATATCGAACAAACTTTCGATCGAGTGTGACACGACGAACTATTATACAAACTTAAATCTTTCCTTCCTACACCTCACTAACTTGTCATAAAATCTTAACTTACAGACAGGTACTTTCAAGTACAAATTAATACAGTAACCTCAAATTATTATCCCATAACATAATAAACAATAGAGTATCACATAAAAACAATGGCAACGACAAAATTAAAACATATAAGCTAAGGAAAAAGAAACAGCAAGTAAATACAACAAATTAACAGAAATGAAGATAAACAAACTCGACGAAAACATAAATATTCTAACAATGGAAGACACATGGAAGGGTATCCGAAAAATACTAATAGCAACGGCAGGCGAAGTATGCGGAAAACGTACAGTTAATGACAACACGAAGAAAACCAACTGGTGGAATGAAGATTAAAATTGAAATAAAAATAAGAAACGGGCATGGAAAGCCTATTTGGAGTTATAAAACTGAAGATAAATACGGCAAATATAAAGAACAAAGAACTAAAGTAAAGGAAATTGTGAAGCAAACAAAACAAAAAACGTAGGAAGATTTTGGCAGGAAAATGGAAAAAGATAGCTTGGAAAATTAAAAACTGTTCTATAAAATACTTAAAGACCTTCAGAAAGGAGAATCACACCAAATTAAAAATATCAAAACACAAGATGGAAGAATGTTGGTAGAGGAAAAGGAAATCATAAAAGATAGAAAAGAATACTTTAAAGACATGTTAAAATAGAACAAACACAAGATATGGAAAAGGAAGAAGCAAATAATACAAATAGAACAGGATATCAACAAGAAGAACGGGAAGACCGAGAAAGAATAAAATTAGTAGAAGTAAGAGAGCCGTTAAAAAGCTAAAAAGGGTAAAGGAGCTGGGTATGATGATGTAACAGCAGAAATGATCTTAAATTTGGGTAGAACAGGACCAGAAGTTATTACAAAACTGTTTAACAAAGTTTGGCAAAAGGAAAGAATTCCTAAAGCTTGGGAAATCGGAATAATAGTCCCAATACATAAAAAAGAAACAGAAGGAGTGCGGCAATTATAGAGGAATTATGATATTGTCCATTGTACTAAAGGTGCATAAAAATGTTCTAGTGAAAAAGTTAACCACGAAAACAGAAAATCAAATGGAAGATTCACAGTGCGGGTTCAGAAAAGGGAGAGGTGTACAAGACCATATATTTGTAATAAAACAGTTGCTAGAAAAATTTACAACCAAAAAAATATGTGTAGTCTTTGTCGATTTAGAAAAAGCATTTGACAGCGTCCCAAGAGTAACAATATGGAAAAGTCTTCAAGGGCGGGGAATAAAAACAAAATTAATAAACTGTATCAAAAGTATTTACAAAAGCACAAGAAATATAGTGAGGACAGGAAATTTACAATCGGAAGAATTTATAACGACAGAAGGATTAAGACAAGGAGGTGTTATAAGTCCAGCCATATTCAACATTGTGATGGATGACATATTGAAAGACGTAAAACCAAAAGTAAAGAAAGTTCAAATAGGATATAGAAACATGGAAGTAGTGTCAATAACACAAAGTGTATTTGCAGATGACATCGTAATTTATGCCAAAGCCAAAAAGACCTGCAACACAATATCGAAATATGGAATAATGCATTACGCAGCAAGAATGTGAAAATAAATGTAGAAAAAACCAAAGTTATGGTTATAGGAAAAGAAGACATGGATATAACAATAAAGATAGACCAGAAGAACATCGAACAAGTAAGAGCATTTAATTATCTGGGAGTTAAAATACAAAGAACTGGGAATAATAACGCAGAGAAAACGAAAGAATAGAAAAACAACTAAAATATACCATGCACTACAAAACCCATTTATAAAGAAAAAAGAAATTACAAGAAGAACTAAAATGGTAGTATTTTAAACCATTTATAGACCAATATTACTATATGGCAGTGAAAGTTGGGTTTTAAAAAACAATTAGAAAACAAACTGCAAGCCGTAGAAATGAAGGATTTGCGCGGAGTTATGGGGATCACAAAAATAGACAAAATTAGAAACAACACAATAAGAGAGGAACTAGGAGTGGAATCAGTAAGGAATTGCATAAAAGGCAACAACTAAAATGGTTTGGACATATAGTAAGAATGAACGAGAATAGAACTACAAGAAAAATATGGGAGACGAGAACTATACAGAAGAGAAGTAGAGGTAGATCAAAAAATCATGGGATAAGGAAGTGGAAGAGTACCTGAAAGAACAAGAAATGACATGGAACAAAGGAAAAAAAGTGGCAAAGAACAAAAAGATTGAGTCAAGATAGTATACAACACGTGATGAGTGTTGAAAAAAAAAACGATTATATAGAAAGTTAAATTTTTTAAGTTGAATGAATGTGTTAAAAAAATTATATTTAATTTTAATTTAAGTTGAAGTAATTGTAAATGTATGTAATACCTTAACACCTAACGGTAAATAAAGTTTATTGAATATATATGTATATATAAGTTTAGGGTTCCTTAAGGTAGTGTTCTTGGTCCACTCCTTTATCTGATATTTACGGCTGACATCTCAATTACAAATACTACTACAATCGTCACGTTTGCTGACAATACAGCTCTACTACCCATAAATGAAAATCCACAAATTGCATCTAAAAATCTTCAAACGCATCTTAACCTACTACAAGCTTGGATGAAACGATGGAAAGTTAAAGTAAATACGAAGCCCACACAAATTACATTCACGAACAAGAACTTCGTCTGCCCTGCAGTTTATAAACGACAAGCCGTTACCAGTATCTACTCAAGTCAAATATTTGGGATGAATACTTGACCAAAAAATTAATGAAAACCACATATTTCTGCCAAGGAAAAGCACATACACCTAACAACACGTCAAATGATCTGGCTTCTGGATCGCAAATCACAGCTGTAACAGAAATTACTTTTGCACATAGGCATCATAAAACCTATCTGGTGTTCAGTTTTGAGGATGTGCTAAGCCATCAAATACTAAAATTATGCAGAGAGTCCATTCTAAGATACTTCAAATGATCTTCAATACACTAATACGTCAATAATAAAACCCTACACAATGACTCTGAATACTGCTTGTACAAGAAGAAATTACTAGATTTACTATGAAAAACTTTTCGCACTACTCCCTGATCATTTTAATGAAGAAACCAGGCAACAATATATCCAACTCGAAATCATAAGAAGAAAGAAGACTTAAAAAGCAATGGCTTGCAGATATATTAATTCAATACAAATTTGTTAAATAATCAGGAGTGCTATCACTGGATAACATCTGCCTCCATATATTGTACCATAAGCACATTTACTTATAGCTGTCACTAGTAGGTTGTAAATATTACCTAAAAAACTGCCAAAGTGACGAAAATACAACGGCTTATGGGATTTACTACACATGAATTAAGAATTACATCTATCGTAATTATTGTACAAAACAGTAAAGAAGACAACGTGTTAATTTTAGGCGATTGAATTGGTTCCGTTTAATTACCAAGTAGAAAATATACGGCCTTAATAAATGTTTTTTTGCAATCCATACAAACATAGTTTTGTTAACAACAGAACATTTAAAGAGATTGTTTTCAAATATTCCACCAGTTTTTGTAAATATATAGAGATACAACTAAAACTAGATTTGTATGTATTGCAAATGACATATTTAGTGAGTCTCATAAATCCACATTTGAATATATAGGGTGTCACATATTTATTAGCTTTGTAAAATTACATTTACATAGAATGGAAGTCAGGGATTTTACCAAAATTTAATATAAATATATATATATAAGCAACTTTGCCGACAGGTATGTAAAGCAGTTACTTCATAGTCGATTCTTCAATAATTATAGCCAACATACCAGTTGGCAAGTATAAAAATTTCGCCTGCAGTAAAGTACGCAAGAGGTTGTACAATAGCAAACAAACACTGAGAATCACCCGACAGCTGTTTCGTCCTTTTGGGGCTCTTCAGGAGTGAGAGAACTCGAGTGTAAGTTCACTGTGTACAAACGCGTGCTGTCGACTATATGCTTACTGAAGGGATCACAATATTTAAACGATAAGTTTTCGACATATCTAGTGTCGACTCGCGAAAGCGTTCACGTACGTAAATGTAAGCAACTTTGCCGACAGGCGATTCTGAAATTTTTATACTTGCCAACTGTTATGTTGGCTAATTATCGAAGAATCGACTATGATGTAACTGCTTACATACCTGTCGGCAAGTTGCTTACATTTACATACGTGATCGCTTTCACGAGTCAACACTAGATGTCGAAAAACTTATCGTTTATATATATATATATATATATATATATATATATATATATATATATATATACATATAATTACAATAATTTAACAACAAATTAAATCGTTATAATTGTCCCTGTAATTATTAATGCTGAATTTCTTACAATTATACCGGTTAAAATAAATTTAAATCAGGCAAATTTAAATTTATCGCTACCACCGAGGTGCCGCAATGCATCCGATATCTCTATCTTCATCTTTATATATCGTACGTAGGAGTAAATAACGAACAATAATTGATTACTTATCTTTAAAAAAAGCTGACTAGTCAACAAATTTTATTATAGGTACGTAATCTCAAACCATACAAAATATCAAGATATTTCCATATACAGGCTGTTTCACGACGAGCTTACACTATCTATATATTGGAAACTACTGATACGATTTCTATAAAAATTTGCATAGATGGATAACAAGTTATGGCAAGTTTATGGAAAATATTTTGACAGACGTGCCACTTCTGGTTATACCGGAAGTAAACAGTAACTTTGTTATTTTAAATAGAACGCCCGGTATATTATTAACTTTTCCGATTCTACGTTCAATTTTAATGTCACTTTGTGTAGAATGTTCTATACCTAGAAGTCATACTTTTCGAGATATTCATTTTTTTAATGGAAAATTGACAGGTGCAGACCTAAATATTAAAAATTCTGGTGTGAACATCCCCAACACCAAATAAAAATTATCTTGTAGGGTTAATTAGTAAGAAGATCGAGGTAATTGGTGACAAGTCGAAAACTGCTTTTTATTATACAGGGTTCTTAAAAGTGATGAAAAGTTCAACTTCAGAAATGTCAAATATCTTCATTTATTAAATGAAACTACCATATTTTTATTCATTCATGTAATTCAACGGGAAAAAACAAGGGAGTTTATGTTCACTTCCCTATAACCAAACTTAAAACGTTTTTGAGATATTAACATGTATTATAAATTTTAATTATTTCTGCCGTATTGTTGCTTATTATAAGTAGGCCGTGTTATGTATATTATTTTAGCTGGCTGTGAATGTAGCTGTCATATTTAAATAGTATTAAATGTCATTATTTGTGGTTAATCGCTTCTTTATAAAGTATAGAAATGGCTCGTTTGGAACTAAACAATGAAGATTATCTAAATTTACTTTTAATACATGGTGAATGTGATAGAGTTGTTAATAGGACATGTACCTTATTTGCTACACGATATCCAGATCGACCACAACCCACTCGCGACACAGTAAAAAGAATACTAAACAATTTAACACAATTTGGTTGTTTTCAAGCAAAAGTTAAGAAAGCGAAGCCTGTTGTTGATAATAATGACAATGAAATTAATATTCTTGGATACTATGCTGCTAATCCCGAAGCGTCATTACGTTGTGGTGCCAGAGATATAGGTGTACCAATGATATCTATCCAACGAATTTTAAAAAACATATGTTTCATTTCTATTCTTTTAACTTAGTTCAAAGTTTAAAGGAAACAGACTATAATAAGCAAATAGTGTTTGCAGAATTCGTGTTGATAAAATGTGAAGAAGATAATGAATATTTGAAGAATATTATATGGTGCGACGAATCAAAATTTACAAAAACGGAATGTTTAACAGGCACAATTCGCATTATTGGAGCAAAGAAAATCAACACTTCAAGAGTACGTGGTTTTCAGAGCGATGGGACTAATGTCTTTTGTGCGATCAGAGATAACCAGGTTGTAGTTCTCACTTCTATGATGGGAACTTAAATGGTTAGAACTGTGGTAACATAATTTTATTTTCTATAAGCTACTTTTATAGGTCAAAGATATCTCGACATATTGAGAGAATTAAAAACAAATTATTTAGATCGTTTACCACCGCAAGATTTTGGAAAATATTTTTTCTTCACGATGAGCACCTCCTCACTGTTCCAGAATGGTAATCAATTTTAGATGAAACGTTTGACGATAGGTGGGTAGCTAACAATGGTCCTTTTCGGTGCCTCCTCGTTCACCAGACATAACACCTTTAGATTTTTTTATATGGGGCTACATAAAAAATGAAGTGTATTCCCATCTACTTACAACAAGAAAAGATTGTAAACTTAGAGTTCGCAATGCATTTAATTCTCTACCTGCAACAATGATCAGGCGTGCAACAAACGAAGGTGTAATAAGAAGGGTTCATAAATGCTTGAAGGTTCACGGACGTAATTTTGAGCACTTGTTATAAGTTCTTGTAATTTACGTATGTGAAATTACATACATACAAAAAACACGGCCTACTTATAATAAGCAACAATACGGCAGAAATAATAAAAATTTTAAACACATGTTAATATCTTAAAAACTTTTAAGTTGGGTTATAGGAAAGTGAACATAAACTCCTCTTGTTTTTCCCGTAGAATTATGAATGAATAAAAATATGGTAGTTTTATTTTAAAAAATGAAGATATTTGACATTTCTGAAGTTGAACTTTTCATCACTTTTTAAGAACCCTGTATAATTAAAAAAGCAGTTTTCGACTTGTCACCAATTACCTCGATCTTCCTAGTAATTAACCCGACCAGATAATTTTTATTTGGTGTTAGGGATGTTCACACAGAATTTTCAATAATTAGGTCTGCACCTATCAATTTTCCATTGAAAAAATGAATATCTCGATAAGTATAACTTTTAGGTATAGGGTATTCTGCACAAAGTGACATTAAAATTGAACGTAAAATCAAAAGTTAATAATATATAGGGTGTTCTATTTAAAATAACAAAGTTGTTTGTTTACTTCTGATATAACCGGAAATGGTACGTCTGTCAAAATATTTTCCATAAATTTGCCATAGCTTGTTATCCATTTATGTAAATTTTTATAAAAATCGTATGAGTAGTTGCCAATATATAGATAGTGTAAGCTCGTCGTGAAACAGCCTGTATAGTATGGTTAATTACTGCAGATTTTACATCAATGTTGCACGTAAAAATTTTACATAATTAAAAGAACATTAATTAGAAAGTGCTAAGAAGTAAGCTAGCGGGCAGCAGAAAAAAAATCTTTAAACTTAAAGACGACACTGGACAAACAACTACAAATAGAAGAAGACTAATAGAAATACCAAAAAATGTTATAGAGAACTATATAAAACAAAAAAACCAGAGACAAATGAGGAAACGCTACAAACAAGACGGAATAAATTAATCAATCAGGGCTACGAAATTTTGCTCGAAATAACGATTGAGGAAGCAAAATATACCCTTAGAGAAATGAAAGACGATAAAGCTCCCAAAGCGGACGAAATCGTAATAGAAGCTATTAAACTAGGTGCTGAAAAATTATTAAAAATAATCTTTGTTCTTTTTAACCTACGCTTGGAAAACAGTATAATTCTGATGAAATGGAATAATGCAGTGTATATTCTTCTACACAAAAAGAAAAACCTATCAGATCTCGAGAACTATCGACCAATCAGCTTGCTGTCACATATATACAAATGGTTTACTAAAATTATTACAAACCGTTTAGAGAGAAAGTTAGACTTTTACCAGCCTAGAGAGCAAGCTGGATTTAGGATCGGATATGGAACAAACGACCATCTACAGACAATTAAAACCCTTATTGAGAAATCGGTCAAATAGAATAAATTGTTTGTATTGGTATTTGTAGATTTCAGAAAGGCTTTCAACACCGTAGAGTTACCCACAATATTGTCAGCTTTGGAACAAAGCAGAGTAGATTATAGATATGCCCAGTAAATAAAACATACATACAATAACGCAACATCGTGTGTCAAACTCCACAAACCTACTAACAAATACAGAATAGAGAGAGGAATCCGACAGGAAGACACAATTTCTCCGAAACTCTTTACGCCAGTATTAGAGTATTAATTTAAATCACTGAACTGGAGCAGAAAAGGTAACCTCCATTTTGCCGATGACGTTATTATTACAACTGATAGCTTTAACAAAAGCCCAGAAAATGCTCAGCCGAATTAAAAGTAGCATGGAAAAACATTGGTCTAGATATCAACTTTTCAAAAATCTAAATTCATGACGAATTTGGTTTCTAGTAATGTTATGAAAATTGATGAAAATGAGATAGAACAAGTGTACGACTACAAATATCTAGGCTATGAAATAAGAATTTGAAAAGACAATCAAACCTGCAAAACTCAGCGCAGAATAAGTTTGAGATGGGCAGCTTTCGGTAAAAGGCGTGATATCATTAAAGGGGTTCTTTATATATGTTTCAAAAAACGGGTCTATAAATAGTGTATAATGCCTGTAATGACGTATGGTGCAGAGACTTTAACTTTAACTCAAAAATCTGTAAATAAGCTGCGAGTGGCCCAAAGGGCAATGGAAAGAGCGACGATGCTCGGTATTACAATACGAGACAAAATACCAAACATGTCTCTGAATGTCAATGCAGAAATGTAACAATTGCCAGTCGACGAAATTATTACAGAGGTAGCTGAACGTCAACGCCGGTCACATAATGTGATAATGTATAATCTAAATGAAAATGATAACTACCAACAAGATTATGTTGACGTAAAGAATATTATTAATCAAATTTCTACGATCTCAACAGATTACATTAAGGTATTCTGTTTAGGTAAATCTTGCATCAATAATAAACCTCGTCCCATTAAAATTATATTCAAGAATAGTGATGAAGCATTAAATGTACTTCGAAATACCAAAAAAATTAAAGTTATCAATGATAAAATTTCCATACGCTCTCACATAACAACAATGCAGTTGGAACATTTGGCGAATTTAAGTAAAGAATTACAATATAGAATATCTAATAACGAAAAGATATTACTATTCGTTATATACGAGGTGTTACGAAAATCATCAAATTAAAAAACTAAAACATTTAAAAATTGTATTCTATCAACATCTAGCTTATCAATATGTTACCAAAATGTTAGAGGTACTAAATACAAAATTAAAAACTTATACAAACTTGTTGTGTTCAGAAAGGATATAATTATTTTATGTGAAACATGGATACAAGAATGTGTAAATGATTCTGAACTATTTACCAAAAATTACAATGTTTATAAAGCGGGATAGTAATTTAGAAGTGAAAAAGAAAAAATAGGTGGTGGTGTTCTTATTGCAATAAACAATACTATTGAAACAACCAATATTGAAATATATATATATATATATATATATATATATATAATGCTTTATTCTTCCATGTATAAACATGTTTGTAATAAAATCTTTGGGGTTTAAACACGTGTAATAAATATTAAAAATTACAACGTTTCGCCACGCTAACACGCAGCTTTTCAAGTAATTAATTACTTGAAAAAACCTGCGTGTTAGGCGTACGAAATGTTGTAACCTTTAATATTTATTAACGTGTTTAAACCCCAAAGATTTTTATTACAAATATATATATATATATATATATATATATATATCTCACTCGATGAGTCCCAAAAAGGACGAAACAGCTGTCAGGTGATTCTCAGTGTTTGTTTGCTATTGTACAACCTCTTGCGTACTTTACTGCAGGCGATTCGAAATTTTTTATACTGCCAGCTGTTAGGTTGGCTATAATTATTGAAGAATCGACTATGTAACTGCTTTACATACATGTCGGCAAAGTTGCTAACATTTACGTACGGAATGCTCTTCACGAGTCGACACTAGATGTCGAAAAGCTATCGTTTATATATATAAATATATATACATATATATATATTTGTAATAAAAATCTTTGGGGTTTAAACACGTGTAATAAATATTAAAAATTACAACGTTTCGCCACGCTAACACGCAGCTTTTTCAAGTAATTAATAAATAACAATCTTAGTTTCTATGTGATTTTGACCTTGAACGTGTCGTGGAACAGAGTAACCAATAGCATTACGTATCGGTATCATGGTAATGTTTTTTGCATATTTTGTTGTTCTATTTGTTGGATATTTGGGGATCTTCTATCCTGAGGTAAAGTTAATAACGGTTTCCAAGTGTTAGGTAAACCTTTTCCATCATCTCGTTTATTAATGCAACTAGGACGTCTTTCTATCTCGATTTGTTCTCTAATGAGGCGGTTACATAAATATTTTCTCTTCCTAGCATTCTTGTATTTTCAAAATCAATTTTATGTCCTGTTTGGTGTTGATGTTCAGCTAGAGAATAAGTTAAACATCCTTTTCGGACTGCTAGTTTGTGTTCTTCTTCTCGCAGAAATACGTCGATTGGTTTGTCCAACGTAAGAGATATTACATCCTCCGCAACGAATTTCGTAAATGCCTTGATCTTCTAAAGGAATAATATCTTTAGGGAACGGAGGAAAGACTTAACTTTATTAACAGGTACAGAAACTACTCGTATGTTGTGTTTCTTTAGAATGTTACTTATCTTCTCTGTAGTACCTTTGAAGTACGGAATTGATACAGTAAACGTACTGTTATCGTTAACTTCGTCGTCACTTCTTTGTTTCATCCTTTTGCTTTCATAACATGATGACGTGAAAAACCATTTTGTTTAAAAGCTTGATTCAGAAGATTCATTTCTGTGTATATATCTCGCTGTCTGTTAAGTTAGCAGATCTAATTAATAAGGTTTTTTAAAACAGAATTTAAATGTTGTGGATGATGATGTAAATTAGCATGTAGGTATCTATTGGTATGAGTTTGTTTTCTCTACACTGTATGTCCTAAACTTCCGTCTGGTTTCCTAATTAGTAACACGTCAAGAAAGGTAGTTTTCCGTTAACTTCTACTTCGGTAGTAAATTTAATTGTGTGGATGAATATTATTTAAATAATTTAAAAGTGCTAGTAATGCTTCATTACTATGTGGCCATATGGAGAAGATATCATCAACATATCGTAACCAAAGTTCTGGTTTGTTGGAAGATTCTTGAATTGCATTTGTTTCAAAGTTATCCATAAATAAATTAGCAATTGCAGGTGAGATAGGTGATCCCATTGGTGCTCCTTTAGTTTGTTTATATTTCTTAGAGTCGTATAAAGAAGTATGTTGGTTCAAACAATGTTTAGTTAAACGAACAACATCAGGTGTTAACATATGTTTGTTTGCTAGAATATTAAGAGTCTCTTCTATTGAACTTTAGTAAACAAGGACTCAACGTCAAAGCTGACCATGATATCTGTAGGTTTTAATTTTACGACCTCTAATAATATCTATAAAATGTGTTGAATTTTTAATATAAGAACTTGAGGATTCAACAAAAGGTTGTAATATTTTAGCAACATATCCAGCTAACTTTTGTGTTGGTGAACCTATACTACTAACAATAGGTCTAAGGTACTCCATTTTTATGAATTTAGGTAATCCATAAAATTTTGGACATTTGAAGACTTTTCTTGGTATTAATTTCTTTTGAATTTCCTTATCGAGTATACATTCCTTAATTACAGCTTTAGTAGTTTTTCGAGATACGTTGTACGATCAGAGTTTATAATTTTTGTAAATAGATCTTGTAACAATGTTTCGATTTTTGATTTATAATCTTCGGTATCCATTATTACAGTTGCATTTCCTTTTGTCAGCAGGGTAGCAACAACAATAGAATTATCTCCTTTTAGTTCATTTTTAACGCTTTCAATTTCTTGTTACAAGATCCTATTTACAAAATTATAAACTGATCCAACAACGTATCTCGAAAAAAACTACTAAAGTTGTAATTAAGGAATGTATACTGATAAGGAAATTCAAAGAAGTTAATACCAAGAGAAAAGTCTTCTAAATGTCCAAAATTTTTTTGGATTACCTAAAATTCATATAAAATGAGTACCACTTAGACCTATTGTTATTAGTATGGATTCACCAACACAAAAGTTAGCTGGATATGTTGCTAAAATATTACAACCTTTTGTTGAATCCTCAAGTTCTATATTAAAAATTCAACACATTTGATAGATATTATTAGAGGTCGTTAAATTAAAAACCTACAGATATCATGGTCAGCTTTGACGTTGAGTCCTGGCTTTACTAAAGTTCCATTAGAAGAGACTCTTATTATTCTAGCAAAACAAACATATGTTAACACCTTGATGTTGTTCGTTTAACTAAACATTGTTTAACCAACACATACTTTTATACGACTCTAAGAAATATAAACAAACTAAAGGAGCACCAATGGGATCACCTATCTCACCCTGCAATTGCTAATTTATTTATGGATAACTTTGAAACAAATGCAATTCAAGAATCTTCCAGCAAACCAGAACTTTGGTTACGATATGTTGATGATATCTTCTCCATATGGCCATATGGTAATGAAGCATTACTAGCTTTTTAAATTATTTAAATAATATTCATCCACAAATTAAATTTACTACCGAAGTAGAAGTTAACGGAAAACTACCTTTTCTTGACGTGTTACTAATTAGGAAACCAGACGGAAGTTTAGGACATACAGTGTATAGAAAACAAACTCATACCAATAGATACCTACATGCTAATTCACATCATCATCCACAACATTTTAAATTCTGTTTTAAAAACCTTATTAATTAGATCTGCTAGACTAACAGACAGCGAGCATATACACGAAGAAATGAATCTTCTGAATCAAGCTTTTAAACAAAATGGTTTTTTCACGTCATCATGTTATGAAAGCAAAAAAGGATGAAACAAAGAAGTGACAACGAAGTTAACGATAAGAGTACGTTTACTGTATCAATCCCGTACTTCAAAGGTACTACAGAGAGATAAGTAACATTCTAAAGAAACCACAACATACGAGTAGTTTCTGTACCTGTTAATAAAGTTAAGTCTTTCCTCCGTTCCCTAAAGATATTATTCCTTTAGAAGATCAAGGCATTTACGAAATTCCTTGCGGAGGATGTAATATCTCTTACGTTGGACAAACCAATCGACGTATTTCTGCGAGAAGAGAAGAACACAAACTAGCAGTCCGAAAGGATGTTTAACTTATTCTCTAGCTGAACATCATCACCCAAACAAGACATAAAAACGATTTTGAAAATACAAGAATGCTAGGAAGAAAAATATTTATGTAACCGCCTCATTAGAGAACAAATCGAGATAGAAAGACGTCCTAGTTGCATTAATAAACGAGATGATGGAAAAGGTTTACCTAACACTTGGAAACCGTTATTAACTTTACCTCAGGATAGAAGATCCCCAAATATCCAACAAATAGAACAACAAAATATGCAAAACAACATTACCATGATACCGATACGTAATGCTATTGGTTACTCTGGTCCAGCGACACGTTCAAGGTCAAAATTGCATAGAAACTAAGATTGTTATTTATTAATTACTTGAAAAAGCTGCGTGTTAGCGTGGCGAAACGTTGTAATTTTTAATATTTATTACACGTGTTTAAACCCCAAAGATTTTTATTACAAACATGTTTACACGTAAAAGAATAAAGCATTATATATATATATATATATATATATATATATATATATATTAGCAACTTTGCCGACAGGTATTAAAGCAGTTACATAGTCGATTCTTCATAATTATAGCCAACCTAACAGTTGGCAAGTATAAAAGTTTCGAATCGCCTGCAGTAAAGTACGCAGAGGTTGTACAATAGCAAACAAACACTGAGAATCACCCGACAGCTGTTTCGTCCTTTTTGGGACTCATCGGGGAGTGAGAGAACTCGAGTGTAAGTTCACTATTGTACAAACGCGCGCTGTGACTATATGCCCTACCTGGAGGGATCACAATATTTAAATGATAAGTTTTTCGACGATCTAGTGTCGACTCGTGAAAGCGTTCACGTACGAAAATGTTAGCAACTTTGCCGACAGGTATGTAAAGCAGTTACATAGTCGACTCTTTAGGACGAAACAGCTGTCGGGTGATTCTCAGTGTTTGTTTGCTATTGTACAACTTCTTGCGTACTTTACTGCAGGCAATTCGAAATTTTTATACTTGCCAACTGTTAGGTTGGCTATAATTATTGAAGAGTCGACTATGTAACTGCTTTACATACCTGTCGGCAAAGTTGCTAACATTTTCGTACGTGAACGCTTTCACGAGTCGACACTAGATGTCGAAAAACTTATCATTTAAATATTGTGATCCCTCCAGTAGGGCATATGAGTCGACAGCGCGCGTTTGTACAATAGTGAACTTACACTCGAGTTCTCTCACTCCCGATGAGTCCCAAAAGGACGAAACAGCTGTCGGGTGATTCTCAGTGTTTGTTTGCTATTGTACAACCTCTTGCGTAGTTTACTGCAGGCGATTCGAAATTTTATACTTGCCAACTGTTAGGTTGGCTATAATTATTAAAGAGTCGACTATGTAACTGCTTTACATACCTGTCGGCAAAGTTGCTAACATTTTCGTACGTGAACGCTTTCACGAGTCGACACTAGATGTCGAAAACTTATCATTTAAATATTGTGATCCCTCCAGTAAGGCATATAGTCGACAGCGCGCGTTTGTACAATAGTGAACTTACACTCGAGTTCTCTCACTCCCGAAGAGTCCCAAAAGGACGAAACAGCTGTCGGGTGAATCGCAGTGTTTGTTTGCTATTGTACAACCTCTTGCGTACTTTACTGCAGGCGATTCGAAATTTTTTATACTTGCCAACTGTTAGGTTGGCTATAATTATTGAAGAGTCGACTATGTAACTGCTTTACATACCTGTCGGCAAAGTTGCTAACATTTTCGTACGTGAACGTTTTCACGAGTCGACACTAGATGTCGAAAACTTGTCATTTAAATATTGTGATCCCTCCAGTAGGGCATATAGTCGACAGCGCGCGTTTGTACAATAGTGAACTTACACTCGAGTTCTCTCACTCCCGATGAGTCCCAAAAGGACGAAACAGCTGTCGGGTGATTCTTCAGTGTTTGTTTGCTATTGCACAACCTCTTGCGTACTTTACTGCAGGCGATTCGAAATTTTTATACTTGCCAACTGTTAGGTTGGCTATAATTATTGAAGAGTCGACTATGTAACTGCTTTACATACCTGTCGGCAAAGTTGCTAACATTTTCGTACGTGAACGCTTTCACGAGTCGACATTAGATGTCGAAAACTTATCATTTAAATATTGTGATCCCTCCAGTAGGGCATATAGTCGAGCAGCGCGCGTTTGTACAATAGTGAACCTACACTCGAGTTCTCTCACTCCCGATGAGTCCCAAAAGGACGAAACAGCTGTCGGGTGATTCTCCAGTGTTTGTTTGCTATTGTACAACCTCTTGCGTACTTTACTGCAGGCGATTCGAAATTTTATACTCTGCCAACCGTTAGGTTGGCTATAATTATTGAAGAGTCGACTATGTAACTCGCTTTACATACCTTGTCGGCAAAGTTACTAACGTATTTTCGTACGTGAACGCTTTCACGAGTCGACACTAGATGTCGAAAAACTTATCATTTATATATATAAGTTATAGACGGTATCTTGTTGAGCCCGATACGTTAACAGGTCGCTGTTGAGCCCAGTACCCCGTGCTTAAATACAGAACGCTGTGGAGCCCGATTATATACAGAAAATATATTTAGAGTTCTTTCATGAGCCCCACAACGTTGCCAATCCCTTCGGCTCATCAAAGGTACTTTTATATAAGTTAAACGGTATTTACCATATGTATTTGTTTCTACACAAGATGTATTTACATCCGTCAAACAATTATGATACATAATTAACTTATTATTTCTTCTTTTCTACAATTAAGAAATTCCGATAGTGACTAAAAGCCTTTGTTAGTAAATAATTTTGTATTTCCTGTTTGAGTTGTTTAATAGTTAAATCACGTATATGTGATGGTAGTTTAATGTTTACACTTAATCTATACAATTATTTTTCTATTTTATCACAATTTCTCGTGTAATAATTATGAACATCTGATTTGTATGTAAAACTTTTACATATTTTTTTTTAGCATAAGTGATGCAATTAAAAATAAACAGTAACGCGCAGTGTCATAATTTATTAATTTAATAAAATTGGCTTACAACCTTTTCTAAAAGCGATTGTTCCTAAAACACATAGAGCTTTACGTTGCAACGAGAATATTCAGTTTGATCTATAACAATTTGCTTAAATGATACTACAGTAATTTAAATGAGTATGAATTAATCCGAAGTATGTCATTTTGAGACATTTTGATGAAACACTGTCTTCTAAACGCATTAAAATATATGTCACTGTTAAATTTTCTGGACAATTGACTTATACGGTCTGTGAATTGTAGTTTAGGATCAAGATTTATTTCTAAAATTTTTTTAGAGTTCTTATTCTGAAAATTATGTGGTCGAAGTGTAAATAAAAGTTTTATTGTCTTTATATTAGTATAAGATTTTTAGTAGAGCAATGTAAGAATTTTTAATTAATATGGCCGTGTCATCTGCGTATTGAATAATGGACGATTCATTTTGGAAATGTAAATGTAAATCATTAACATATGTAAAAATAATAAAGGCCCAAAATTGAACCTTGAGGTACTCCATTACGCAAGAATCGATTATCAGAAAATACAACATTGACTGTTTATTTTTTCTATTGCTTAAGTATGATCTGATGAGCGCAATACTAGCTTCATCGGGATTATAAAAATGTTTTCAATTTATTTAGGAGATGTGCCACATAATCAAAGGCTCGAGAGGAGATCTAAAAAATGCTAAAACAAAATTATTTTGTTCAAAACTCTTAAGTATCCAATATGAATTCAATACAAAGTGCAAGCCAAGATTATTCGAGTTTTAAGTAATTTGATTAAATTAAGACTTTTAATTTAACTGTTACCATCGATACTTTTAAGTTCTAGAGCTTTATCTGGTTTATAGACAAAACAACGCTCCCATCAATATCTTAGCACATTTGATCCATTGATTGATTGATTTTTAATCCAATGCACGGTTTTCGCTTAAAAAATTGTCATATTAACGTTATTGTTAATATTTTCCAGAGAAACATTTTCTATTTATTACGAAAAACGCGCATCGGATTGAAAAAACAAGAAGGTCACCTTTCGTACGCTCGCGACGGTGAAAATAAAAATGTGGTACATTAAAAGTTTTTCATACATAGTTCAGGATGTCCGATTTACGACACTTATAGGGTATCTGTCATGCTGTTTTTGGATTATACTTAAAATTTTGTTTTCCCAATTTAATGATAGTTGTTGCATTTAGTATAAGGTAAGTCAATATATTTTTGTCAATTATTAAAAATAAACCTCAACATATTTTTTAATAAACGTTGGCGGAATTGTCAACTGGGGAGGAATATCTTTAATTAATTGATCTAATGGAATATCTCCTAATATATTACTATCACAGCAGGTTATCGCTTACATTTGAACAGGAAGTAAACAATTCACTTAATTATTTAAATCTTATACTAATTAAAAGAAACCATTATTACAGACTGGTTTAGTAAACCCAATTCATCGAATAGAAATATTAATTTTAAATGTAATTACCCAATTCAGTATAAAATAATTTTTGTGTATAATTTACCATTTTAGGTATGAGTAAGCTGGATAATTAAAAATAGCCGATTTCCAGGTTTTTGTTTTCTGTAACCGATTTAACAATTAAAGTTCTGATTAACAATTAATTCACGTTTCTTTATAGTGTTTGAATAATATACCGGTTCAAAATGAGGATACGAGTTCAGGTAAAAAAAGTAATCGACCTAACCTCATTTTTTAAAATGGAACATAAAGTTATTGGTTTCCTAGGCGATTTATTTAAACTCCATTACTTTAAATCGCAATAAACCATGAAACAGAAGCTATTAGAAACAAAACTAAAAAAAAAAATTATTGACAATTTTTTTAATTTTCCTCGTATCTTTTAAGCGAGGAAACATCTTCAAATTTTATTTTATTATTTTAAGTGTGACCCAAAAGAACACGTTGCCCCTATATTACTTTTTTTGATTGCACTAACAATTACGGAGATACGATATACAAGTGTTGAAAATGGGACACCCTGTACATGTATGCCAAAGATGGACGGAGGAACAGAAACATTTAATAAAAACACATTTCAACGGACATATTAAAAATAAAATACCTCCCAAGAAGACTGAAGTTGAAGAATTCTTAAATAAACATAAAGCCATATTTGTTGGTAGAAACTGTTGTTGTAAAAGCCTTTGTTTATAATGTGTATTCTAAAAGCTAATATTATTCAATATTTGTTTCATTAAATCGTTGTTTAAATAATCATATCAATCAATCTAACCTTTGATCCAGATCCTTTTAGAACCTTTACAGAAGCGCGCGAACGAACTAACTTATGTTACTAACTTATTTTGTGGCAAAATTAGAAACTTCATAATCAAAAACTGTTCATTGGATTAATTAAGAAAACGTGTTGTAATTAAAACCTTTGTTTCCAATAGTAACAAAATAATATGCATTTAAAGCTTTTAAATAATTTTATCTACTCCGATTGAATTATATAGTCTTTATTCAATGAATTTTGATGAATAATTGTATAAATGACTAGGATGCGTGAGTTACAAGCGTGAGTTATAATAACTCACAGATTATCGTATTTTCATAGCAACCTGTAAGGGATCATAATACCTATCTTGTTTTCTTTTAAACAAATGTCAAATAAATTAAAAATTTAACATCGTAAAATTAAAAAAATTTTTTTCAACAGAAAATGTTATAAAGTCGTAGATAAAGCATAGTATTCAACTCGTGGTAAAGGACAATACTCATTTGATGATTACGCCACTCGACTAACGTCTCGTGTCGCAAAAATCATCCGCGTGAGTTATTGCCTTCTTTTACCACTTATTGAATAATATACTATTTTATTACAATATTTTAATGTTAATTTAATAGCTGTTTTTTTGTAAAGTACGATATCACGTACTTACATTGCGTATAATTTTACTTTAATGAGATCAATATAGCAAAAAGTTAGTAGTGATTAGTCGCCAAACAATACTTAAAGTGTGTGTAAGTCGGAAAATGTGCTGATACATAGTATTACCCACTAAAATGTTTACGCAGACTATATGTTTTTTGTACGTTGTTAGGCCTGTTCAATGTTGCCACATACTGGGCCACTCAACGTACCATCCGTAATAAACGAGAACGTGTATATAAAAAGAGACCTCTGCAGCGCATTCGTTCGAACTATTTTGTATATAGTGGATATATAAACGTATCCTAAATGAACCCGGCCAAATTTTCGGATTTACACGTTTCAATGCATATACAATAGTATAATGATAATATACACATGGGTACGTTGATGAGCCCGAAGTCGGGCTCAATAACGTTTCTTCGGGCCCGAGAGCGTACCGTTTATATATTCTACGGGCTCAACAACTGCCGGTTTATATGTCTATATATATAACTATACGATAAAGCTTACTGATGGATTCATTTACATAATTGCTGTTTATGTACCACCTAAACTCTCTCTAACAAATTATATACAATATTTCAATGATTTAGTAAATAATGAATTTATGTTTTCCAGAAAATCTTAATTATTGGTGATTTTAATCTCCCTCAGTTATATGTAAACGATAACTGTGAGTTCGTTACTGAATTTAACAATTTAGTGAATTTACTGGATCTAAGACACTTTAACGATATTTCAAATTCCTCAAATGCTATTCTTGATTTAGTTCTGTCTAATGCAGATAACGCTGTTTTGGTTATAAAAGATGAAAATCCCTTAGTGAAAGAAGACTTACACCATTCATTCTTGAGTATTAAACTAACGATTTCAAAAGAACTAAAATTAATTGGATTAAATACAAACTAAAAATAAATTTTAGAAAAGTTGATTACATCTCAATATATAAGAGATTAGAAAAACATTGATTGAAGACATGTATGGCAAGTAGCGACCCCAACTGTAATCTGCAACAATTTTATCGGATACTGAAGGAAATTTTAATGAATTTGTTCTAATAAACAGGAGTTCAAATAAATACCCAGTCTGGTTTACTACATCAATTATTAATAATATTAAAAAGAAAAATCACTTTAGGAAATCATACTATCAAACCAAATCTGAACATGCCGCCAGTAACTACAAAATTCTTCGCAAATCATTAAAATTGAAATCAAACCCCTACAACAAATACATACATAACTGCAGACATTAACATCACATCAAATCCGAAACTATTTTGGTCTTTTATTAATTCAAAGAAGACATGTAGTTCTGTTCCGGCATCAATGTTAGTAAATGAAGAACTTTATATCCAGTGGTACAGCAATTGCGGATGTATTCCGAGATTACTTTCGTTTTGTATATGTTGAAGATCGCCTAAATACAGCTGCGTTTGAAATGTATTATTCACAAAACGATATGTTCCCGCACAATTATATTAGTAACCTAGTTCCTGTAACTAAAACGCAAGTAATTGATGATTCTAAAAAATAAAAAGTACTTGTGCAGGCCCGGATAGTATTCCAGTCTATATTTATAAAGGCTATATAGAATTGTTATCTGAACCATTAACGCATATTTATAACCAATGCATAAATAAATGTATCTTTCCTAATCTATGGAAATAATCGAGAATTATTCCGATACATAAGAGTGGAAGTCGCTCAAAATTGAAAACTACAGGGCCACTATCAATTATCAATTACACCCACAAAAATTTTGAAAAATTATTGTACGAACACACATTTGTTCAAATAAAAAATAAGATTGTAGAATCCACAGTAGTTGTTTGTACTCTAGTAGGCGGGTGGTGGTTTGTCAAAAATAATAATTTTTGTCAGATAAAATAATTGTGTCTGTTAGTTGGTTAATAATAAAAACCGTTACACAAATTGGAACAGCCGTGTTTTAAGTCTAGTCTTAGTTCAACTTTTAACTGGAGTTTGTAATTGAAAGTTAGCAGGTAGCTGGTAGTTTACTGTCGCTTTATACAAAGATCTCATTAAGGCAACATGGGTTTATGCCAAATAGATCGACAGTATCCAACCTGACTTGTTTTAGCCAATACGTTTGTGAAAATATTGATTTATCCCTGCAAGTAGATGTTATATACACTGACATGTCTAAAGCTTTTGATAGAATCAAGTCATATACTACTAATTAAAAAAATGCGTGATATGTATGGTATGTCATCTGGTTTATGTCTTTTTACTAGCAGACTATTTAAGGAACAGATATAACTATGTGTCATTTAATAATTACCAGTCACAAAATTTTCTTACTTTATCCGAAGTACCACAAGGAAGCAATCTGGGGCCATTACTATTCTTGTTATACATTAATGATATAGTAGACTGTATACAGTTTTCAAGCTCTACTTTATGCAGACGACTTAAAAATATTTAACGTTATTTACGACACTGAAGGTGCAAACAAGCCTTCAACGAGACTTAAACTGTGTAGTGAACTAGTGTGATGTAAACAACATGAAACTGAATGTTAACAAATGCTTTGTGGTATCGTTTAATAGAAAAGTGTATCCAGTGAAGGCTTCCTACAATTTAAATAACTATTGTTATCATATAAAAACTGTGTTTGTAATTTGGGTGTGTGGTTTAACAGTAAACTCAGTTTCTCCACTCATGTAACAAATGTTGTAAAATGTGCAAACAAAACTCTAGGTTTTGTTATCAGATCTACATCTGAATTTCAATCGTCATCAGCATTCACAACACTATTTAATTGTTATGTAAGATCTAAGTTAGAATATTCTATAGTAGTATGATACCCGTTGTACAAAAATATAGAAATATGCTGGAAAATATTAGGTATAGGTTCTTAAAGATTAAGTATTACCGCAAAACAATGCCTATCTTCTTCATCAGCATAAATATTTAAATAGGTATTATAGTGATTAGTCCTACAATCAATCAGCGCAAGACAATAATAATATTGTGTTATCTGCATAAACTGTTATCAGGTAAAGCTGATAATCATTATATTCTACAAAAGATTGGCATCAGTAGCTTCCTAGGTTACATAGTAAGTTAAAATGTTATTTGTCAGTACCTACTCCTAATACCAATTGTCTTTTAAACGCTCCCGTTTTCAAGATGTCAACATTGTACAATAGACTACCGAATAGTATTGATTTATTTGATGTAAGTTTGTTAGAATTTAAAAAAGAATTTAGAAAATATTTTAATTTGACACACGTAAATAATATTAAGAACATTAACGAATATTATATATACACGAATACACTCTTATTTCAATTATTTTACTTAAATTATAGTTGAATTATTTGTAAGTATTACTCTGTAATTGGGCTTCTTGCCTGTTGGGTAATAAACATTATTATTATTATTATTACATAACGCAAGCTAAATGGAGGTGGGCAGGTCATGTAGCCCGCATTACCAATAATAGGTGGACCAAGAGAGTTTTAGAATGGAAACCCAAGAAATGCAAAACAAATAGATGGAGACCACCAACTAAATGGAGTTATAATGTTCGGAGAACAACGGGAAACCGGATAAATAAAGCATAAGTTAGAAAACAGTGGAAAAATAAGGAGGAGGCCTATATCCAACAGTGGATGCAAATGGCTGTGGGATGATGATGATGATGATGAATTGGAATTGCCGATCTTGCGTTTTCCATATTGCAAATCAGGTGCTCGTGCGTTCTAGTACATGCAATAGGTTACTGAAATATATATGAAGCAAAGCAGTTTCACAAAAACCAACGTTGTTTTCTTTATAATATGCTAATCAAGAAAAGCATTTGTGAATTACTTACATTTTATTAATTTTCTTCGCTCTATAGGTACATACACTATATACTTAAAAATATACACACCACACCATCGCCGCACTGTGACTATACTATTGTATAAATGGCTGCCGCCAACGTGATTTTAACCTGCTGATTTTGAAATTTAGCAACGAACTTTCTTTCGCGTATTTGCTGAACATTTTCAAATAGAGAAATTTTAGACTGGTTGAACAAAGTTATAGTTATCATTTATATATATATGTGTGTGTGTGCATGTTTTAACAATATTAATAATGTGATAGATTTATTTATTAGATGCACAATAAAAATGTATCAATGACAAAACAATATATGCAAATGTTAAGAAAATACTTCCTCAAGTGATATATGACGGAGGCCATTATTGGTGAATATAGTTTCAGTTTATATTCATTATTAAATATTTGTATACCTACATTAAAACTAGCAATTTTTTAAATAATTAACCTAGGTTTGTCTAGACTAGATCGTAGAAACACTGTTTTGCATTTCCAATATTAATCGCAACAATATTTAATTTCTTATAGGGTTATCTAACTAGATGAATTACTTCAATTTTATTTTAATATTTTAATAATAATAATTTATCTATAAAAAACAAATTTTGTCCAAGGAGTTAAATTCTGTTACAGAACCCGAGAATACTAGCTGAATTGCCACGCTGAATAGCGTGGATAATAAATACATTAATTATGAATGTATATTAACTGTAGATGCGAGGTGCGGGTTTTCTTTTAGCCCATTTACGGTTCTTTTTTAGTGGACAAAATAGTGGTAGCGGTCAATAAATGTTGACTCTCAACTAAAGATAAGCGGTCAAATGACATTTTGCACTTCAATTTTGAGGTTTCATGATATATATACAGTTTAAAATTTTTTGGCTACTGTCATTGTATTATTAATTATTTTATATCCTAATTTATGTTTTAGTTTGTTTTACACTTACAAGCCATTAACTCAAACACAAGTATTTAGTTTACAATCTAAACAGTTTACTAATAGTTTGATAAAAAAAAATTACCCAATTTAACGAATAACCGCCTTCGAGTTATATAAAACCAAACTTTAATGTAAAAAATAATGTTCGACTTCAATTTGTTAAAAATAAATTTTTTAAAGACGTTTCGTTTATCTGTAGTACTACATTTAAATTTACTGAACCCTATGTAATTAATTATACCAAACGACCCATTGGTTTTCAAGGTTTAATGTAGACGAAACAAATTTTCTTTGAAGTTTATTGAGGAAGGTTATATAAATGCACCTAAAATAAAAGAAATTAATTTGTTGAACTTATGAACTAACGCTTTTATTATTTATTGTTCTAAAACTTAAAATATAATTTATTTTTTTTAAATAACCAAAAGATAAATAAGTATTCCAATGTGTTGACAAGACGTAATAATATTTTTCTCTCACCTTTAAACACAATTTATCGTATTGGTCCAGTAACCATGGCTGAAAAATAAGAAATTTGGAGACTGTTTACCAACGTGCAAAAAAAATTGTGCAAATTGCTTCGAAATAATAATGTAGAAATTAGAAAAATAGTAGACGCCGCTTTAAAATTATTAACAACTTATTAAAAATTTTGCATAGATTTTATTGTTTATTTCGCTATATCCTTTTCGGTAAATGTTAGAGAAAAATAATCATAAGATTTTCTGTTCAGCGATAAATTTTCTACTAAATAGTGTAATTTATTATTAGTTATAGTGAAAAACTGCAAAAAGTTTTCATCGAATTTTCCAACCTTTCACAGTTTTATATCTATTGGTAAACTTCAATAGCAATACGTTCAATTAAAGTTGACTAAAAGAAAATGAAATATATTTTGTTTCAAAATAATTGTTAGTTTTGTTATGATTATTTATTAAAAATGAAACTTTGAAACTTTATAGCTAGATACGAAATTATTTTAAAGAAATTTTCTTTAGGTGAATTTAATAACACAGTAATTATTTATCATTTCCATAAAAAAAAAATTATTTTTTAAATTTTTAGTCACATTTGTTGAAAAAAATGAGTTTTTGTTATAAACAATTAAAATTATTAGACAAGACTATGGTGTAAATTAAATTGAATAAGTGGGAATCGGTTCGTATTAAAAAACTGTAAATTAAAAATAAAAGATGTTATTTGTTTATTTAGAAGCCGAGATATAAACAATAAAAAAAAATTAAACATTGTCTTGGATGTATTAGCAAGCAAGCTAGAATAGTTTAAGAAGCTTAGGATTAGTAGTTTTTACAAACAAAATAGCAACAATAGCTCTCGGCTGGTAGCGCAACGTTATTCGGATTAATTAACATATCGTTTAATTTGCATTTTCTTAATTGATTTTTAATTTGATAAAGGTAAATGTAATTTTATTACTTAATTATATAATATATTTATTGTAACTTATGCTTAATATTAGTACATTTTTTGACATTAATGTAATTTAAATATTTAAAGGAAAGAAGAAGTTTAAAGGAACGACAATGGTATTACGAGAAGATTTAACCCAATATCGCTACTCAAAACTAAAACAATTAAGAGAAGATCATGGTAACAATTGCTGGTCAAAAGATGGTCGGTTGTTTTATAAAGATGCAATGGTGTAGATGTAGTCAATTATTAGCTTTCTTCGAATATTTAGTGGATTATCAAAGTCCTCGAAATGATCACTTCCACATTATATATATTTATATTATATATATTGCAATGACAAAGGGGTAAATTCTAATTTTGTTTTAATGTTAGGTGCCAACCACTTTATCAACCAATTTCATATTTAGGCTCTTTCTCTCAAGGGTTACTTTTTTTACCGGAAAACAAAAATTTGTATGCTACTACTATCCAAATAATTTCTATCACTAAATTTTGATTTATTTGTCTTATTACCTTCATTAAAACACCTTCTCGGGTCAACAATAATTTATTTTAACTAACATCGTTAACTACAACTACTTTTACAAACTTATTCCTACTTAATCTAAATCTACCTGGTCATAACGCCAACCTCGACGGTGAGTATTTTTTGTATTCGATGCTTCCGATGTTTTTTTACTTTCTTTTCAGGTTACTCCTACGTCATTCCAATTTTGCGCAGCCTCGACCGTTCATTCACCTTGGGTTCATGAACCTTTTCCCTTCCGGATCACTTTCACTGGTGAGTATTTACTTTCCCCGTTTATTTTTGTTTATTTACTTTCAAATTCTCACTTTGTTTGCACTTAGCAATTTTATTAATTTTTAATTGTTTTATCGTGACGATGTAGGTACGCCTTGACGTTGTGATTTCTGAACTCCTCGGGCGTCTCTTCCGCACCTCTATTTATTACTTCCGATCCATGGCCAACTTGTTTATCAATTTATTCAAATAAATCCGTTACACCGAGTTGGTTTTTGTGCTGCCATCTACCGGATGTTTATCTGAACCCTTAGTTTTTCTGCAGTTTTCTTTAATTTTTATAATAAATTTTCTTAATTATTTGTTAATTACTGCCATTCTTCCTGTTTTTCTGCCCTTCCTTCCTTGTCTTTCTTTTCTTGAAAGATTATTGCGCCGTTTTGCAATTTGTCTTTAAATTTTGTTTGGATTCATAGCCCAACTTTTTATAATTAAATTCGTTTAAACCACGCATTTTCACCCTTTACGTCTTTGTTTAAGTTTTACATTGTCTATCATTCATTTTTATTTATCACACTTTGTCCCTTTTATCACTCTCACCTCACATTTTGTGTCCTGGCAAATGACCTTGACCTATTATTTCTACATTAATTACACAACTAATACTATATTTTATACAGGTTTCCTTTTGGTTGGGAAAACTACTGACGCTGCGGGACATTTAACAATGATTGAAGATCATCATTACCTAGGATCAACTATCCAGTTTCCAGTAGGATTTAATGATCTTTCCGAACATTTTTTTTTGTATTTTTTGTTTTTTTTATCTTTGTTTTACAATTTAATGTGGGTTAGAGATATGATATTGTTCAAGGATTTTGTTATTATTATTATGGCCAAAAACCCCTTGCGAGCTAACTTTGAATCAGTCACATACTATGCTATAATTATTTAGCTATAAAAGGGAAACAAAAGAAAAAGTAGGTTATAAGTAGTTACATTTGTTTATTTTTTTTCCTTTCTTGTTAACGTAATAGTGGAAAAGAATATGATTAAAATTGCTCATATTAATATAAGACCTCTTTACATAAAATTAATTCACTCCAAACTTTTTTTTAAATCAAAATGATACCTGATATTTTAACTGTCTCAGAGACTTGGTTAACAAAACAAATTCCTGACTCTAGCATTAAGCTTGTGGATTTAAATTAATCCGATGTGATAGCGATAGTCGGGAAGTGGTGTGGCAATATATGTTAAAGAAAACCTTAAATTTCAAACACAAATAATAAATAATAATATTATTGAACAGGTATGGATATCAGTTCAGGTGCGCAAACAATCATTAGTTGTTGGATCTGTATACAAAGCACCACAAATTTACCATACATCTTTTTTGAAGAATTTGAATCTGCATCCAGTCACTGTTTACAATACTTTGGATAAATGTTTTTGTTTAGGTGATTCAATATAGATAAACTTTAATGACGAAAACTCAACTACTATTGATTTTCGTGAATTTATTGAGTCATTAGGCCTCACACAACTTATAACAGAGCCTACTGTGTTACAAGCAGATCATCCATGCAATGATCTAATTTGGTTGTCGGATGATTCATTCATATCCAGTAGCGGAGTAATTTCGTGTGATATTGCTGACTATGACTTAATTTACTGTTGCGTTCAGTATGAGAAACCTAAAGTTGAAGCTTATGTTAAAACTTATCGGAACTTAAACAAAATTGATAAGATTGACTTTGTGTTGGATCTGCAAAGAATTCTCTTTAAACAAGTCTTTCAAATTTCTGATGTAACAGAAAGTTACTCTATTTTTTAATCGTCAACTTATAAATTTATTCGACAAGCATGCCCTTTAACGGTACATAGGTTTACAAAAATCCAACTCCTTGGCTAACTGACAACACTAAATTACTTATGAACTTAAGGTGATAAAGCTAAGCCAAGTTTCGTAAAACTAATGTGAAAAGCACTGGAATTACTATAAACAACTTAAAAATTTACTACTACTGTTATTAGAACTGAAAAGAAGGTTTACTTGAAACACTTCTTTTCGCGGTATTGATAAGAAGTCAGCCTAGAATAAAATAAGGAACTTGGCTTAAATAACGAAAATGCTAAACTCAAATTACCGGATGAGCTTTCACCCGAATGAAATTAATAATTTTTTTGTAAACAATATTCCCATAGTTTCTAACTTTGTTACACTGCCAATACGTTTCAATACACCTGCCATAAAACAAAATTTTAGTTTCAAAACTGTTGACTGTGAAGACGTAGCTAAAATTTGATTTCAATAAAAACTAATGCTACAGGTACTGATCTGATTGATTCCTCCATGTTACAATTATGTTCTCCCATCATAATCCCTTATGTTACACATATTATCAATTGCTGTTTGGAATCAAATACATTTCCTGACTGTTGGAAACATGCTATTGTCAAACCTCTGCTTAAATGCCAAGATCCTACTACGATTAATGAGCTCAGACCAATAAGTATATTATGCTCCTTTCTAAAGTGCTCGAGAAAATCATTAGCATTTAATTAATGAAATACGTAACGGACTTTAACATTCTTCCTGTTTCACAATCGGGCTTTCGCTCTAACCACAGTAGTACTACGGCAACTCTTAAATTAATCGACGATATCATATTAGCTACTGACAAGGAACTTATTACTGTACTGGTCAGTTTAGACTATAGTAAGGCATTTGATACGGTTAATCATGGACGCCTAATTGAAGTTTTAAATCACTTTAGTTTGTCTTTCAATTCGGTAGCACTAATGCGTAGCTACTTAACTTAGTCAAATGGTTCTAGTAGAAGATAACTTTTCTGATTCACTACCAGTGCGTCGAGGTGTGCCTCAAGGTTCGGTTTTGGCCCTATTGTATGCAATCTATACATCAATGATTCTAAATTCCAGTGAACATACACGCTTATGCGGATGACACACAGATGTACTATTCATTTAAATTTGCGGATTAGGTGACAGCATTAAATAACATCAATAAGAATCTGAATTCTATATACAATATCTCAACGCAACTTACATTACAACTGAACCCCAAGAAATCTGTTGCAATAATTTTGGTAACCGTAATTGTCGTCAAATGCTAAATACAGGAATTCTACATGTTAATGCTGAACTGATTCCGATAGTGAATAAAATCAAATGCTTAGGTTTTGTGTTGGAAAATACGCTTAGATTTAGACTTCAAGTTACAAATTATGTAAGCAAAGCATTTTTTTTTCTTAGAAAATTATTTCAGTTTAGGCATGTTTTAACATAGAAACTAAAAATATACTTTGCGACCTATTTGTATTGTCAAGATTTAATTACGGTGCACCTATTTATCACGCTGCACTAGATCAATCAAGTTCACTACGCATTCAACGAATCCAAAACTGCTGCTTGAAGTATATATTTGGTATTAGGAAATACCAACACATATCTCACAAGCTCATTGCTGTAGGGTGGCTGTCTATGTCAAATAGAAGAATTTTACAGTGCTTGTGTCTTTATCACAAAATATTAAATATAAACAGCCACATCACTTGTTTGAAAAAATTTCTTTTTGAACTGATATCCATAATGTTTTAACAAGGTTTAGAGGCCCCCACACCATACTACGGCATTGTTTGAACGATCGTTCACATTTCAATTATAAGTTGTACAATAACACACCTGATTTATGGAGAACATAAATTCTTAAAACATTTACTACTCTAAATAACTATAATCCTTGCCATAAACCAAGAACTTCCTAAATTTATTTCTTTTTCACTTATTTTAACCAAAACTACAACAATCTAATACAATTATTCAAAAAATACGATATTAAATTAGCTTTTCAAACAATTAACCCATTAAATTTTATCAAAAATAACACAGACATTTTTTACCACTTGATAATCAAAAAGGTATTTACAACTTATCTTTGCGGTAGCTGTAACATGGAATATATTAAGGCTACACTAAAAGAAGCTTTAAAATTTAGATTCAAAGAGCATGAAAGAGCTATTCTTCTTTCCCAACCGAACAGATCAAACTTTGCTAAACATATAATTGAGAATAACCACACCTATAACTTATCATTAGATCATAAACTTTTACATATTAATAACAACAATAAAATTATCTTAAATCTAGAAAAGGTATATATTGTTAACCAGTTTATTCTAAACAATCACAATTTAATTAACGTACAACTTGACTTCTCGTATTTTAATTTTATTAAAATAGTTTAACTAACATTTAAATTTTGAATTCTTGATTTCGATAATTCCCTTTACAGTTTTCTACATTATTAACTTTATTTTCACCAACAGATACCCTTCCTCTCGGTTTCTGTCATCCTTTCCTTCGCAACCTGTACTCACCTTTCCGTCCATCGTTCGCAGGTAAGGTCGACAGCATCTCCATGCTCCGTTTACCTTGCTTACTACAATTCATGTGACATTAACTACATAAAATATTTTTCAAATTTCTTACTTACTCTTAGATGTTTTAATCAATTTTAATTTTGGAAGTTGCATCTGCTTGTTTCTATCATTAATTATATTGTTTATATTGTTTAATTATTTTAGACTTGAGAATGATGCATATACATCGAAACCCGGGTCGTCTTTAGCCAGTTATTTTTTACTAATAAATATGGAAATAGAGCATCTTCAGTTGCGTCTTTTTGCCGAAGAATATGCTGCACACGTAATCGATTTTGATATTTATATATATTCAGCAAAGACTTTGGATCTGCGCCCCATTTAGTGCTGCTTAGTACTTTTATGACGTTAAGCGCTTTTTTACACTTACGCACCACTGAATTTATATGTTCTCGCCAGTTAAGTTTACAGTCAAACATCAGACCCAAGAATTTAATCGACGTTTACACATTCTATTGCCCTATCTCCTAAGTAAAGTAAGGGATCGTAGTGCGGTTTTCTTAATCGACAAAAGTGAACACATTTGGTTTTTCTTGAGAAAATACATACCCTATTTCTTCACTATTGTTGATAATTTGGTTTATTGCTGTCTGTAATCGTCTTGTAATTTGTCCGACTACCTTGCCGCTACTAAATATGGCCAAGTCATCTACATACAGGCAGTACCGCACTTTCGTATCGATTTTCATGGCTATATCATTGATTGCTATTGCAAACAAGGTGCAGCTGAGCGTAGATCCTTGTGGAACACCGTTTTCTAACGTTCTTACACTAGAATAGTTATCGCCATTTCTTAGTCTAAAGCGTCTATCAGTGAGGAAGGATTTGACAAATAACGGAAGTTTTCCTCTCAAACCAAATTTATGCATCTTTTCGAGTATTCCGTACCTCCAAGTCATATCGAACGCCCTTTTATGTCAAAGAACACTGCGACTAGGTGTTCACGCTTTCTGAAAGTTTCTTGAATGTGATGTTCCAAAAGTACCAAGTGGTCAGCGGTCGATCTCTTTTTTCTATAACCTGCCTGTTGTTTCACTAATAGATTATTTTCTTCTAGAAAAATTTGAAGCCTTTTGTTCACCATTCTCTCAAATATTTTGCCCATGCAACATGTAAGACTAATGGGACGAAAACTAGAGGGCGATAGTTTAGATTTGTTCGGTTTTAGAATTGGGATAACTGTTGCCTCTTTCCAGGAATCAGGATAAGTATTCTCTTCCCACAGTTTATTATATAATTTTAATAAAATGTTTTTCATTTCAGGTATTAAATTCTTGAGCATATCGTTGGATATCGTGTCTGGACCAGGAGCGCTGACTTTGATTTGTTGAGGGCCTCTTCGAGTTCCAACAAGCTAAACGGTAAGTTATAGTAATAGCTGTTTTCAGTATTAAAGTCTAATGTAACTTCTTCTCTTAGGTCTTTATTTTGGAGAAATTTTGTGCTATAATTGGTCGTCTTACTCACACTCTCAAAATAGTTAGCCATCATGTTAGCTATAATTGTGGTGTTTTGTTCTATATGTCTCGAATCTGTCTCTAACGCGTTAATTAAACTTGGAGGATTATATCCCGTCACAGCTCTTACTTTTTTCCACACAATAGACATAGGTTCGTTGCGTGTTATTGTCGAGGTATAGGTGTTCCAACTGTTTCTTTTTCTTTCGAGAATACATTTTCTGGCATTTGCTCTGGCTTTTTGAATACGATTAGATTTTCAGTTGTGAGATACTTTTTATACTTATTGAACGCTTGTTTTTTATTTTTATAGCATTCTTAACTTCTTCATTGAACCACGGCACTAGTTTCTTTATAGGTTTACCTCCAGATTTAGGTATACTTTTGTTGCAGCTAAGATAATGTTGTTCGTAACGTTTTCTACTGAAACATCTAATGGGCAAACTAAATTTTTACAAAACTTTTCCCAATCTGCTTTTTTGTGTTCCATCGGATGGGAACCGCGTTTGTGATTTTTGGAATGTCAAATTCGATAACGATTGGAAAATGATCACTATTCCAAAGATCTTCTTCAACCTTCCACGTTACTCTGGTTAGTAATCTACTAGAGGCTATAGATAGGTCAATTGCCGAAAACGTATTCGATTTTGTGTTAAAACTCGTCTTTGATCCTGTGTTTAGCAAAATTAATTTTTCATTTTCTAACCAGCGTTCGAGCAGTTGTCCTCTGGAGTCTGTTTTAATGGATCCCCACAATAAATTGTGAGCATTAAAGTCGCCTATTAAAATGAACGGATGATTTAACTGTTCCACAACGTGGTTCAGATCCTCTAGTGTCCAGCTTGCGTCAGGTAAGTAAACGTTACATAAAGTTATTTTTATAGGAACCGTAATATTTACAGCTACAACCTGTAAACGACTACGTACTTGGAGATCGTTATAAATGGCATCTTGCCTCAAGAATATAGCAACTCCTCCGTGTGCCCTTTCACCACCAATTGCGTCCTTTCTTACCATGTAATAATTTTTTAAATTGTAAGTTTGTTTTGGTTTTAGGTGCGTTTCTTGTATAGCGAGACATACTGGATCGTGTTCTTGTAATAACAGTTTGATGTGGCAATAATTATGTACACATCCTCGACAGTTCCACTGTATAATTTTGTTGGACATATATATATATATATATATATATATATATATATATATATAAATTGTAAATAATTTAAAGGACTATTACAAAAACAAATAAATAAATAAATGTATAAATAAATAAATAAATCTCTCTATGTATAAATATAAATAAATACTCTGGACTACAAACACAATTATCACAGGTATTATCACAGATTTTATCACACTTTAGGTAGCCCTCTTCCGAGGTTTACCTTTCGGCCACCCCTTGGTCTTTTTGGCTTGGTAATAGACGCCTCCGAGTTACCGGAGTCGTCTTCCGAAGAATAACTCACATTTATCGTCTCCTGACGTTTTCTTTTTTCAGATCCTACATCAGACAACGCAGGACCTTGACTGGATAGCGAGTTGACTCGTGACCTCGTCACCGGTGGAGGTAGTAGTAGAACTTTAGGCGGTTCTTCTCGCTGTTTTGTTACAAAAACTTTCTTTAGCATGGTAACTAAAGTAGGTACCAGCTCTTTCACTAATTGGGCGATGTCAAGTTGGGGCGTCTTTTCCGCCATCTTGGCGTAAGAGATACCTTGGTGTGGAGTTTGTGAGACAACTTTCCTACGCGCATCGAGATATGAAATGTTTTCTTTAGCTTTAATTTCTTGAATGGCCGATTCTTGTTTAAAGATAGGGCAATTTCTAGAAATGGCTAAGTGATTCCCTTTGCAGTTAACACATTCGATGGGTTCGTCGCAACGTTTGCCGTTATGCAGCTCTTTTCCACACATGCACACTTGCATATTGTCGCAGCGTTGTGCTGTGTGTCCAAATTTCTGGCACCGGAAACACCTCATTGGAGCTGGAACAAAAGACGTACCGGTAGGACCAAGTAACCTGCTTTAATTTTGGTAGGCAACTTCGGGGTATTAAAAGTCAGTACATGGTTCGGTGTGTCTTGCAACTCACCGTCTACCTTTTTCTCATCCTTCTGACCTCTATAACCCCTTGGCTCTTAAGCTCTGCACATATTTCTTCGGTAGAGCACATTAAAAGATCCTTACAATTGATCACTCCCTTGCTATAATTTAAGGTATTATGAGGGGTAACCTCAATCTTATCACTTCCTAATCTACCTGCATTTAATAATTTATTGGCTTGCGCCGCACTCACAGTTTCTATTAGCAAACCATCCTTCACCTTCCTTACACTTTTCATCTCTCCTATTAATCCAAACAACTGTCTCTGAATCAGAAACGGGCTGTCTTTACTGAAGTCGCCGTCGACTTTCTTAACGACCAAGAACCGGGGTATGACCGCCTTTTCTTGGCTCGCGTTAGGTTTTTAAAAGGACCCTTACCTTCACCCGAAATTGAGGAGCGGGTGCCCCTAAAGATTCGTCCATGTTCTTGCCGTGTCCGTCAACATTGGGTTGACAACCCGCGTTAGAGGTAGCCCTACCCTCTAACGCATCCGAGGCATTACTATGCACGTACATTACATTATTTTGCATTTTTAAGCTACTGCCAGCTATACAGGGTGTAAAAACGTCCACCTTGACAGAGCCCTGTCGTACCATTAACTTAATGACGGTAGTATCAAGGTAAGGGATTTGATACGACAGTGGTCCCCTGGCCCACTGAAGAGCTCAGGGGCCCCGGGTTCGCTAAGCCCGTACCTGCATGCAGGCCCCTGAGGGGTATTATTATTATTATTATTATTATTATTATTATTATGTTACCCACATGGAAATGTACAACTAAGCAAAACTACAAAAACAATTTCAAGGAAATTTTTAATGCCTTGCCAGAAAAAATAAAAAAACGTAAATTGTTTTACTCATTTTTAAGATTAATACCTAATGATCAAGCGTTTGTACATGTATATACACTATGTCCGCGGATTGGGGAACCCATAAAGAAAAATTATTATTCATTTTACGAACAAAATCAATTTTTTTATAAAAAATTCTGTTTTTTAAGAAAATGAATTCACGATAAGAAACTTTCAGATCACAGGTACAGGGTGTTAATAAATTAGGAAGGTGTAACAATGCTTTAAGGGATAAGTACCATTATTTATTATTTTTCATAAACATGTTATAAAACAAAGTTTTTTATAAACTGAAGTAAGTTCTAAATACAAATTTTAAAATAACTATTCAAATAGAATAAGTGGAGTAACAAGATCAAAATTATAGAAGGATTAATTGGGGTTTTAGTCTTGAATAATATTTAAATTTAAATTCTCCTCGTAAGAAGCCTTTACTGTCAAGCTTTTGCTCTACATTGAGAGCATCATCACGGATAGGTGGCTGCTAAAACACGAATAATATTCGTCGTAGAGTGGAAAAAATTAATATTACAAATTACATGAATCATTAGTTAAAACATTTCAGCTCAAAACAAATACTACATTTACATATACACATAAATTTAATGTTACAACAATTACCATTTACGTTGACTAAATATAACTATTCAAATTTTGAAAAATTATTCTACATAACTAATTTTTATTTCAAAATTATTATTCAGACTTAACGTTAGTTTATAAATAATTTTGTTTTATAACATTTTTGTAACAAATAATAAACAATGGTACATATCCCTTGAAGCATTTTCCTACTTTCCTTATTTATTAACACCTTGTTTATGTGATCTAAAATTTTCTTATCGTGAATTTATTTTTTCCAAAAAACAGAACGTTTTATAAAGAATGACATTTGATCGTAAAATAAATAATAAGATTTTTTCCCTATGTATGTGTTAAAATTATTCTGTAACATCTTAACATCTACCTTCGTTATTTATTTGTTTGTATGGTAAAATAAATGTATTAAAAAGATAGTTTTAATTCAAGAAATTGTTTTTTTAGTACGTTTGCGTATTTGTAATATTATTAGCAGTATAAATCTATTAACTTATTTCAAACGGAAATACAATAAAAACGACCGATAACTTGGCGAGTATCGGCTGAAGCGCTTAAGAGCTGTGCTCCGAATCACGTTGCTCTACCCACCGAGAGCTATTGTTGACTAATCTTAAGCTTCTTAAACTATTGTAGTTTGATTACTAATATATCAAAGACAATGCACATTTTTTTTGATCAATATATTCTTTAGTTACCGGATAAACAATAATAATGTAAATTGTTTATATCTCGGCTTCTAAATAAACAAATAACATCTGTTTTTTAATTACATTTTTTACAACAAAACTGACTAAAAATTGCAAAATATAATTGTTTTTTTTATGAAAATGATATATAATTACTATATTCTTAAATTCATTAATAAAGGATATTTCTGCAAAATAATTTCGTATAAGGTTTCAAATAATTATTGAAACAAAACTAATAATTATTTTGTTTGTCTTATTTTGTTTGGTTTTTGCACGTATTATTATTGAAATTCACTAATTAGATATAAATTTGAAATTTTTTTTGCAGTTCTTTACTGTAATTAATAATAAATTAAAAAAATTACAATTTTAAAATAAACATACTATTTTGTAGATAATTTATCGCTGAATAAAAAAGTTGTTAAGGCTTTAAAATATTTTGTATTAACCGTCAAAGATACCTCCGCCACCCTACATATGTGAACAAAGTGACTTCCGGTTGAAAGTGGAATTTTTAAGTAGGAATAGCAAAATCGCGTCACTTTTTGATGAGACGCTCATAACTAAGCAGGGAAATGCCTCTTTGCTATTACTAAACGTATGTATAAGTGTTGTTTTAAATAGTTTATGGGGTCCACCTAATTCCAAATTAAATTGTTAAACATTAAAAACGTGTCTAATTTTTTATATAATTTATTTTATGAAAACAAAAGATTATGACCAGTAAAAAACTACTGAAAGTGCTAACAAAGGTCTTATGACTTTTTCCTAAAACTTACAGAAAAGAATATACTTTTGACAAAACTATTTTTACCATTCTTACGTGATTATTCCGAAGAGATTTGCACAATTTTTTTTGCAGGTAGGCGAAAATTCTCTAAAAAAGTACGAGAGTGACTGGACTATCTACGATTTATAATAAAAGTCCTGTTCAATTTACACTGTTAAAAATAAAAAAAATAAATATTGGTACATTTTGTTACCAAAATGACTTCAAATGATACTTAATACCATTCAATCTATTTAAAAATCTGATTAGAATAGTCAGTATTTCATTTTACTCAAAAACCAATTCTGTTGACTAATAATTCTCTAAACTTTCGGTAGTCAGTACCTACGTGTAAATTATACAGTTGAATTACCAGTAGGTAAATAAAATGATGCTTAAATAGCTCACAGCGTCTTGTCAACATACTTTAAAACATTCTTGTCCCCGAGCATACAACCGATGTCCGTTCTAAATTCCATACTCAAACAATTTCAGTTGTATCATAGATATTTCATAATATATTCAGTAAATTAAACCGTTTAAGTATGGTTCAGTAAATAGTTTTGATGCGCGTTCTACTTAAGATAAAGTTTTGCAAAACTTATACGGGTTTTTAAAAACTTTTTTAATTAATTAATAACTGTCGTTAATTATTTCCACAAATGCTTATGAGAATTACTAATGACTGCAATTTCAACAATGCAGTACAATTTATTTTGAAGGATTTTATTTAAACGCACACATTGAAAAAAAACACGTATTTTAACATATGCCAAAATTAAACCGTGTTCACATTTGTCAAATGGCATTACCAACCTAAAACGTTTTGGCATATAGTAATATTTGAAGATTTAAGTTTCAACAAATTTGACCATTTGTCGGCCTAAAAAATTGCGTGTATCACGTGGCTAGAAATTGTTTTTTAGCCTCTGAAACTGTAAAAAACATTTTTTAGTTGTTCATACTTTTACACACAATGCGGTAAAATACGGCTACTATGCGGTAAAGAACGGCTCCTATGCGGTAAAGTAGTGGCTGATTTACTGCTATTTGGGGAACGTTTTAAAATAAAGTAAGTATAAAATCCGATAAATTGATTTTTTAAAAATTCATTTACACCTTACATGATACGGTAATGTACAGAATAAGGGCGCATTTAATTTTGTTATTGATGATATTGATGGCTCCATATATACTTCAGTTAAAGAAATGAGCCAGACCTACTTAAAATCAGTAGAAATAATGTTGTTATTTTCTTACTTTTTGATGATGATCGTCGGCCAAAAAAAATTATACAAATAATGTAAATAACAAATAGCGAGTGCCCGGAGTTGCATCCTTGCACTCGGAAAAAGCCAGTTTCTGGCCTAGTGGTATAAATAACTATTTTTTACAAATTCCACAAAAATCAAGTTTGTCAATTCTGTTGGCAACTGTACAACAAAGTAAACAACATCAAAAAAATGTCATCAATCTTGTGCGTGTTGTGGATTTAGTGTTACTTGAAACGAACCAACTAAAACAAGCCGTTTCCCGCAGAACTCCACATCCCCGCAATACTAATAAATGACAAAGAACGTATGGAAAGTATGGATACGCAGAAAACGTGTAAAATAAATATTTATAAAAACATTTTAAAAATTTTGAAAATCTTTGTAGGTAACGGCCATTATGGCTTAATTGATTATGATTAAAATCTAATCAGATCTGAACTATTATACAGGGTGAATCACCACCAACGGGATGGAGGTTTATAGCGAAAGAGTAAAAATTTTAAAAGTTTTGTCATTTTGTAGAATGCGGGTTAATTAATGTTACATTTAAAAATTATTTTGAAATATACCGTATGTCCCAAAAAATTGATAATTTTTAATGTAAAACACCTTGTATTTTATTGCGTTGTTAATTGTTTGTGAAAAATAAAGTATACCTTCATAAAGGTTTCCTATACCTAAATACAGAGTGTTCTGACTTAAAACGATTTTTCTTAAAATATGAAGTATTAAAAAAAATTCAATATCTTCTAATCCAACAGATCATAACAAATTTACTGTTAGGTTAGTTAGTTAGTTGGATATTATGTGAATGTATTCCATGATTAAATGTTAAACATGTCTTTATAGGTGTTCAGAATTTACAGGTTAGGTTAATTATGACATCATTCAATATGAAATATGAGCTTTACTTTAAATGGAACACACTCTGTATTTTATTAATTTATGACGCTAACAAAGTTCTCTTTCGAATGGTATAAGAGTTTTCTATGCCTAAACGTTACAGTTGCTGTGCAAATTGCATTTTTTTTTGTAAATTGATGGTAAATCGATTTTAATACAATACACATTTAATGTAATCAATCAATTTTCTTAAGTATTCTACACACATTCATTTAACTCATCCCTAAACCATCCGATTTACTGTATTAAAGTTTTCAGTAACATATGTGATATTTTTGTAATAAAAGTAAGTGTCAAAATGGTCCAATTGTCTTAACTAGTTACGAAAAGTAAAATTTTTGTCACTTGTCAAATTGTTTCAACATTTGTTTTGAAAATGGTAACCATAGTAACATTGATCACACCCAAATTAGAATTTGAATTTGAAATAGGATTAATTCCTATTCCTTTTAAACTTTTCTTTCAAAAAATATTGTGGGTAATATGTAATGAAACATGATTTTTTGTAATTCACGTGATTATCAGACTTTAATGTCTTAAAATGTTGTTAACTAATTAAATTATGTATGCATTTTTTGTTTTAAAATCCCTCGTTACCATTAATTTAAAAAAAACTGTAAATTGCCCAAAATCTGTAACGTTTAGGCATATGACATCCATGTACTATTTGAAAAAGACTTTTTTGTTAATGTAATGAATTAATAAATACAAGGTGTTCAATTTAAAATAAGACTCATCTTATATATTGAAAGATCTAATAATTAACCTGTAAGTTCAGAACACTTTGTAAATAGATGTAAATTTGTTATGGTTTGTTGGGTGAGAAGATAACACTTTTTTAATACTTCATATTTTAAGAAAAATGGTCGTAAATCAGAACACTCTGAATTTTAGTATAGAAAACCTTTTGAAAGTATAATTTTTTTTTACCAACAATTAAAAATTCAATAAAATACAAGGTGTTTTATAAAAATACATAACTTGGATGCGCAACACTTTTTGGGACTTACTGTATATTTCAAAAATACTATTAAAATAAAAAGAAAAACATTTATCATGCTACTTGTAAAACTTTTGGTGTTTCGCTAGAAACCCTTCCTTTGGTGATGATTGGCCCATAAAACCCATATGCAAAGTTTTTTAAGAATCTGAAGAACGCAACGGTTTTCCTGACATCTTATTGCTAAGACTGACTCTAATTCGTCGAAAAGAAGTGAAAAAGGGGAGTTAAAATTTTAGGTTTGGAAACCATCGCATAACTCCTTATCTTATTTATAAGATGTGGTGTAAAAATCGAAATGTTTGTCTCAGGACCAGATTGATAAATTATTCTTAAAGCTATCGACAAGAAAATTTTATTAGTGAAAGTAAGTTGTGACAATAATAGTTAAATAAGTACCTCAAATTAATCTTTGTATTTAGAGGTCGTGCTTATTTTTGGCGTTTTGGAAGCTATTCATGACGAATTATCAGAGATGTTACTGAATGATATTAAAGATCAAGATACGACTCTAATAGTGCAAATTCTTGATTCTAAAACAAAAAAACTTGGCCGCTTTGTATTTGTTGATGAGGGAAATTTTATGACGTGTACCTACTTATTTCACTATAATTAATTTTGGAATTTTACGTTTTACTTACAATTCTTACAAGTACGTTAGCTAAAAAAATAAAATAACAAGAAAACTGCAATAAACACTACTAATTATATGTTCCTTCTAATGAAATTTATTGTTGCAGGTTTTCAACTGGAAATAATAAATACAACGAAAGCCAGATAAATTTTATAACTCAAACTGATGGAACAGCTATTACCGTAGCGTCTATCTAAAGAAAAAGTAAACTCCAAAAACTGAACAGTTACTAAAATGTTTATCCTTTTCTTCGTATTATTAACCACATTAACATGTGTTATACATAAGCGTAATTAAATAAATATTCTATTTAATTTTTTTAATAATATTAATTATTATTTCTCGTATATGAGTTCATTCTTTTTATTATTATTCCTATAATGTGTGATTTTTTATACTTTCAAAAAAATTACTCAAACTGTATTTTCACAGAATGGTCAATGTATATTTATGTATAAATTGTTATAGTTTAAAAAAAAAGATACGTCGTATTTTTGCCTTTGTGCATTCGTGATTACCAATATTTCTCTGTGAGAAATTTTACAAAGCAATTACCGTCTTTGTTTAGGCACAAATTCTGATTACATTTGTAGAGTAAAGTCAACATCCGAAGACACCAAGCTGCGCGAAAAACGTGACGTCAGAGTCTAAAGCCCAACTCAAAATATACACTTACAATAAAAAAAAAGTTTAGGTTACTTTGTGTTTGCTGTCAGAGAACAAGAAACGAATAGTTTCAAAAAACCGTTTTGTAGAATAATTAATAAACAAATTTGGTAGGTCGCAAAAATAAAAAAGTTATACACAAAAAGATCAGCTGGAAATTTATGTTTTTAAGGTGCGCAGAAGTAATATCTGTGTCATTTTCCAATCATTATACCGCATATATATAAACGATAAGTTTTTGACATCTAGTGTTGACTCGTGAAAGCGTTCACGTACGTAAATGTTAGCAACTTAGCCGACAGGTATGTAAAGCAGTTAGATAGTCGACTCTTCAATAATTATAGCCAACATAACAGTTGGCAAGTATAAAAATTTCAAATCGCCTGCAGTAAAGTACGCAAGAGGTTGTACAATAGCAAACAAACACTGAGAATAACCCGACAGCTGTTTCGTCCTTTTGGGACTCATCGGGAGTGAGAGAACTCAAGTGTAAGTTCACTATATAGTCGACAGCGCGCGTTTGTACAATAGTGAACTTACACTGGAGTTCTCTTAATCTCGATGAGTAATTGACGTATCCATTTCATATTTGGCAGGAAGTGTAGACACTGTACACCCTTCTAAATTACGTTAAACAAACATTTCTGTCTACTACCAGAGGCGTACGATAGAGGTAAGTAACCGGTTAATCGTCCCCAAATTTTACGTCACTGGCGAAATAGAAATTTTAGTAGAATTTTTCGATTCTCCAATATTTTTAAGTAAATAATGTACTCTTTCCTTATAACGATTAAGTCAATATTTTTCGAGATATTTTAAGTTAAACATGAAGCTGTATCATTTTTTAAATTTTGGTATGTAACTCGGTAATAACTAATATCGACGTTTTGAGCCAGTGGATTGCATTTATTAATACGCAAATTAAACTTTAATCCGTATTAGCAATAAAGATACTAAAATTTATTGACAAAAATAAAATAGATCTTCTAACTTTAAAATAATTCAAAGTGATTTTAAAATATTATTAAAGCAAATAACCTGATTTCTATTTAAATTACAATCCAATAAGTAACATTTGATGGATAATTTTTCAATATTATTTGTTTCGTGTAGTTGGCTCTGAACCGAATTAATTCTTTTGATCTAGTGGGGTGCTTTCATTTTTTTTTAATTCAATGGTACAGCTTCATGTTTAACTTAAAATATCTCGAAAATATTGACTTAATCGTTATGAGAAAAGAGTACATTATTTACTTAATAAATATTGGAGGATAAAAAAATTGTACTAAAATTTTTATTCCGCCAGTGGCGTAGAATTTGGGCACAATTAACCGATCACTTACCCCTGTCGTACGTCTCTGATAGTAGACAGAAATGTTTGTTTAACATAATTTAGAAGGGTGTAGAATGTACAGTGTCTACACTCCTTGCCAAATATGAAATAAATACGTCAATTAATTTTAAAATACTAAGCACAAATCGTTTTTAAATTTTTAAACAAAACACTTTGTAACTTAGTAATGAGCGACCTTTCATCTAAGTGTTTTGGATTAAATGTTCATAATTAAAGGTCGGGATTCTAGTGTTAAATTATTTCCAAATAGTAATAAATCACCCTGTATATCTAATTAAAAATGCTGGTGTCTTAAGGTTTTAATCGCACTCTAGCACATACTATATGATTTAAATGTGCAACTTGAAAATTTGCATCATTCTCTTTTACCTTTCTTCAATGTCGTAAATGATCTAATTTATCCAAGTGAATGTCCGTCTGTGCATTTTTGTTGTCCTCCTTTGTTAGTTTTTTGTTTTTAGAGATATTGTAGGTGTCATTTGATCTTTTCTCCTGTAAAATTTCCAGTTTTGGACTGTGCTACGGACAGTTTCAATCAAAAAGAGCAATTTAGTTTTTAAAGGGATATTTTCTAGTAAAGGAGGTAGTTATTGACTGCACACATGTCCAACACGTGATAAACAAGCGTTTACCGCAGAATTCCACATAGCCCCAATAAACAAAAATAACAAATGTTTCAAACAAAAGCTATAAACAATAGAATTTCCAAAAACTTTTTCCCTTAACTATTGTTACTACAATTAGTGTCACGTGATTGTTATATCTCAGTAAATACTTATCAGACCAAAAATTTAAAATTGAAATTAAAATTACAAACAACTTTTATTTGAAACAAAAATATGTACACTCATGAAATTTAAAACTTGGACACCACAATTTCTGTAAACAAAAGTTTGCACATTGTGAAGCAGGCTTAAGGGTATCATTTACAATTCTAACAGCAGGTAGTCTCAGCAGGGGTTATCTTATAGAAGGACTGTAGAATGAATCATTACACTAAGCACGTTTTAGAAAATAGGTAATTTACGTTGCTTACTTAATTTTTTTCCTTAGAGAATATATTTGAAGGTATCGCTAATTAAACACCGTAGCTTGATTAATTATCGAATCAAAATTTTGTTTAGAAATGTTTACAAAATAAAATTAGAAATAATTTTGATTTAAAAAACGTCTACAAGCAATAACTTTTAAGTTAAGGGAAGAAGAAAAAAGGAATGAACGACAAATAGGGCAAATGAATGAAGAAGAACAAACAATAACTATTTGGAAAGAAATAAGAATGAATCAAAAAAAAATTAATGAAGAGATGAGAGAGATAAGAGAAGACATAAAAAAAGATAAACAAAAGTTGGAAAATAAATGTTTAAATAATAAATAAACGGCTTCAAATTTATAAAAAACTTTCATATGATAAAAAACCCTATTCACTGAACATATGGTTTCTCGAACAATGTCTAAAACACAAAAAGTGAAAACAACACACCTAGTTGTCGAAACGTCGACTATAGAATAATTTAGTTCTTTGGTTATACATCCATCTCCTATAGAAGGCCTTCTATGTAAGGAAACTACTACAAAACAAAAAGTTACCTAAATTTGCCAAGATTAAATTACCATTTATCTCCAATTCAACTTTGTTAGCACAATATAATTTTACTTTAACACTGTTGAAATCTGAAATTAAAAAATGGTACAGCAAGATAAATCAACTTCAACACAAAATTTGGTACCTACATATTTTCATTACTTCAAGAATTCATTCAGCAATTTGGGATAGTTTAGACTTCAACCTTAGAGGTAAGATATCTGAATTCGGCAGAAATCTTTTAATAAATTAAAAAATAAATTAAATTCTCTTACCACTTTTATAAAACCACAATTTAGTTCTTTTCACAATAATTTATACATTAAAAATAATAACAATTCTAAAACAAGTTTTAACTTTAACCCAAATTTTCTCAATACAACTAACACAATATTTTCTCTTTTAGAAATCAATCTTTTAAACAAAAGTCGTAAATTTACTCCTTTTATTAAACATAGTAAGTGCTCAGTTTATAATTTTAAAGCTTTAATTGAACACATTTGCAATTTATATCCTTCAATTAAAAATCAAATTAGAAATATTTTCTCTGTCACCCCTAATAACAAATTTCTAAATGATTATGATTATAAAATTAAAGACCAATTTAAAATATTTAAATCTTTAAAAAATAAGATCATCTCTAATAATCTTCTAATTACAAAAGCAGACAAAGGGAATTGTGTAGTTATTCTTAATAAAAATGATTATCTTGTAAAAACGTCATCTTTTCTAAACACTACTGATTTTAAGATTCTTAAAAATACTCCTTTACAAAGTTTTTGGCTTTCAACAATTAATATAATTTCAAAAAATTTATATACTTTTAATTTTTTCAACGTATCTATTAATAAAATAAGACCAACTAATCCAAAATTACCAGTCTTATATAGTTTACCTAAAATACACAAACCAAATATACCTTTTAGACCTATTGTTAACTACATAAATTCACCTACATATTTATTATCAAAATTTTTATATCAAATTTTTATAACGAAATAAATTTCACACCTAAACATTCAATAAAAATCTTATCAATTAATTAATATTTTAACTAAATTAAATTTATCAAATACAAATAACCTTATCCTTATTTCATTCGATATTACTAATCTATTTCCATCAATACCTCCTTTAGAAACTATAAATCTTATTTCTAATTTCTTATTTTCATGCGACCTACCTGACATTATAACTCAAAATTTAATTAATCTACTTGAATTTTGTCACAAAATCAATTTTTTCTTTTCAAAATAATTTTTACAAACAAGAACAAGGTTTACCTATGGGTTCTCCGTTATCCCCCTATTTTAGCAGAAATTTTCTTAGATAATTTAGAAACTAATTTTATTTTTAAAAATATTCTTTTCAAAAATCATATAATATTATGGAAAAGATATGTTGATGACATTTTCTGTATTTTTAAAGGATCTTTAAATGACATCAATATTTTTCTTAATTTTCTTAATAATTTACACAACAGAATTAAATTTACTTTTGAATTATCAATTGAAAATAAAATTAATTTTCAGATCTTTCTATTACATTACCAAATAATAATATTTTCTCTTTTTGATATATATAGAAAATCTACCACAACATCACAAATTATACCTTTTGATTCTTGTCATCCTATTTCATACAAAATTTCTTCTTTCCATTTTCTTTTTAATAGGTTATTTAATATTCCTTTATCAAATGCCAACTATTTTAAAGAACTTAACTTAATTTTTTATATAGCCAAATTAAATAATTACCCTTTTGATCTAATTAACAACTTATATAAAAAAATTATTGTACAAACATCATTTAAAGTCTTATACTACTTTTTTACCTGTTGATAATAAATTAGAATTTAAATACATCTCTATTCCTTATATATACAGCCTGTTTCAGAGTAAGCGCCTTATTTTTTTTTAGCCACATTATGGGTACTACTTTCAAAATATTTGGCATTAATATGTTTCAGGACATTCTCTACACGATGGTGATATCAGATTTTAAATTGGACGAATTATTTCAAAATGGCGACATTCAATTTTTTTTTCTTAAATGGAACGCCATCATTTTTTCTTTTATTATTGAGATCCTAAAAACATTCTTTTTACGGTAGTATTTCGTTTTTCTTAAAATTTATTTCTTTCCCTATCAAAAGCAAACTAACATTTTAATCTAGTAGCGCACGATTGTTTTACACTCGATGTTATTTTTTGTCCAAATATCAAGTAGCAGTAGACACAAAAAAGAAACAAATAAACATTATTTTGTAATAAACATCTACTTTTTGAAACTCAAAATTAAAAATTTACATCATATACAAATTAGGTATTTACAAAAAATGCTCGAAATGTTTTCCTTCTTTTTCAATACATAAATTGAAACGTCGTCCAATGGAGCCAATAGATCAAAGGATAATTTCCGGAGAAATTTCGTTTATGCACGTACGAATTCTCTCTTGCATATTTTCAATAGTTGTTGGTTCAACGATGTACACATGGGTGTCATATCAGGTGACCTAGGTGGCCAACCAACTGGTCCTCCACGACCAATCCAACGGTTCTCGTATCGATTATTTAAAACTCTAACTGGAAGGGCATAATGTGCTGGAGCGCCATCTTGCTGCCACCACAAATTATTTCTGATATTTTGTGGGAGTTCATTTAGATGATTTTGAATAATCATTTTCTAATAAATTGAGGTAATGCTCTCCATTTAGTCTATTAATAAATATTGGCCCAACAAGGTGCTGTCCTATAATTCCACACCACACGTTTAAACTCCATCGATGTTGACAACGTCGCTCACGGGTCCAGTGTGGATTTACATTATCGTAATAATGCATGTTATGTCTTACAACAACAGCATCATTTCGAAAACTTGCTTCGTCCGAAAATAAAACGTTGTTAAAAAAGTTTCTATTTTGTCCTATCTGTTGCAAACCCCAATGTACAAAATTAATTCTTAACTGAAAATCATTTTCGGTTAATTCTTGTGAAGAATCATTTTGAATGGGTGAAATTTATTTTTTTTATTATCCTCCAGACCAAAGTATGCGATATTCCAACCAAATTTGCAATCTCCCTAGTACTGGCATGGGGATTTTCAATAATGTGTAGCATTACCTGGTTTTCGTTGTCGTCATTGCAAGCAGGTGGGTTTTCATGTACCGGTTTCTTATAATCCACAGTTCCCGTTTCACGCGTTCTCTCCAATAATTTAGTGAATGTTCGATGTTCAGGGTGCCTTCTGTTTGAATATTTATTTCTGTACAATCTGGCTGCTTCATAAGGATCTTCATCTGCTTTGCCAAATATTAGGAACATATCAATTAACTCGTCTCTCGTATAACTTAACGGCATTTTAAAAACGTATCAATTAATTTTAAATTAACAATTATAATCTTCAATAATGCAATTGTTATTAACAAGCACTGACAACTAAAATTGCATTGATTGACGTTTGACTACTAGATTAAAGTTAATTTGTTTCTTTTGTGTCTACTGCTACTTGATATTTAGACAAAAATAACATCGAGTGTAAAACAATCGTGCGCTACTAGATTAAAATGTTAGTTTGCTTTTTGATAGGGAAAGAAATGAATTTTTAAGAAAAACGAAATACTACCGTAAAAAGAATGTTTTTAGGATCTCAATAATAAAAGAAAAATGATGGCATTCCATTTAAGAAAAAAGTTGAATGTCGCCATTTTGAAATAATTCGTCCAATTTAAAATCTGATATCACCATCGTGCAGAGAATGCCCTGAAACATATTATTGCCAAATAATTTGAAAGTAATACCCATAGTGTGGCTAAAAAAAATAAGGCGCTTACTCTGAAACAGGCTGTATATTTCTTTTCTAACAAAATTAATAAATTAAGAAAACACATTAAACATAAAATTAGTTTCTCTACTAAATTCAACCTTAAAAATATTTTCTCATCTATTTATGATTGTTTAGATTTAAAAGTGGTATTTATCAACTCACTTGTTCTTGTGATAAATTTTATATTGGCAAAACATCCAGAAATTTTAAAATTAGACTTAAAGAGCACTTACGATATATAGAAAAACCAGAAAATACAATAATAATCCAAATTCAATAAAATCTACTTTTGCTATCATGTTATTACAGAAAAACAATCAGTTAAAATCAACAGATTATTCATCCTTTTAATGTTAATAATAACAATAAACACATTTTAGATATACTGAAAATATTTATATTCACACCACAAATCCAAATTCATTAATCAATAATCAAATTAACTTTTTCGAACTTTGTTTAAACTACAAAATTTAAAACATCCTGCCAAATTTAGTTATCTTCCTTCACGCCATCTTTGCTTACATCTAAAAATTAGTTGTTTTATGTCAATTTGCCATTTTCATTAGAAGTACATATTAGTTTTTGAATGTAAGCATAAGATTTATTTATTTATTATTATTGTTAGCGTTTATTTTTGTAGAATTTGTCCGAAGATGACTTTTATGTAATTTTAAAGTCGAAACCGGTCACAATTAGATTTAATCAGTATTGGATGATAATTATTATTTTTTATAATTAGATAAACGTAAAAGATTAGAAAAAGTAGAAAAACTTGGAGAAAAGGGTGAAAATATGGAGAAAGAAAAAGGAGAAAAAATATGGTAGTTAGAGGACTAAATGTACAAGGAGGAAAAGAACAGATACAACAGAAAGTGGAAAATATGGTAAAGGAGATGAAGATGGAAATAAAGATTGAAGAGGCAATTGAAATAGGAAAAGGTGTAGTGTTAATAAAATGAGAAGCATAGAGGATAAAATAGAGATAATAATGAAAGGTAATTAAATTTACATAGACGATGACATGACTAAAAAAGAGAGAGACGTCCAAATGAAAATAAGGCAAAAGGCAAAAAAATGGAAAAGGATGGTAAGAGGGTAAAAGTAGGATACAAAAAAATGTGGGTAGATGGGGAGGAGATGAAGATGGCGAAAAAGAGAACAAAAAGGAATGAGGGAAGAAGAAGATATGGACAAAAGATAGTATATATAGGTATAGAGAAAAAATGAAAATAGTAGAGGAAGAACAAGAAACAACGAATGAAATAGATGAGGAGATAAAAATATGGATACAAAAAATGGAAGTAACGACTCGAATAAGAAGATTCAGGAAAGAAACAAGGAGAATGGGACAAATAATAAATGGTGGAATGGAGACTGCCAAAGAACAAAGAAAGAAATAAGAAGAGAGAAGAAGGTGGACACACGAAAATGGGCATAGATGAATACAGAAGTAAAAGAAAAGAGTTCAAAGAAATGTTAAAACCAGAAAGGAAAATACAAAAACGAATTGAAAACAGAGATCATCGAAATAAAAACGAAGAACAAGCTTGGGAGTTTTAAAAAACGAAAAGAGAAGAAAGATAGAAATAAAAAAGGAGAAATGGGAGGAACACTGTAAAAATTTGCTACGGAACCGGACGAAATATAATAAAAATGAAAAGAAAGAGGAGAAACAGAAAGAAGAAGAAGTAAATTAAAAAAGTGGAATTAGAAAAAGCAATAGAGGATCTAAGAATGGGTAAAGTTCGGACGCAACACAGGAAGAACAACGGAGATTTACAGAAGAGAGGATGAGGGAGAGAATGAGAAAAACATATAAAAAGATATGAAAAGAGAGAAGGACTACCTCAACAATAGAGGGAGATAATAATATGTCCAATTTACAAAGGAGGGGATAGGAGGGGAAATTAAAACTACAGAGGGATAAGCTTAACAAATGTAGGATACAAAGTGTATAGTGTGATTCTAAGAAAAAACTAGAAAGGGAAGTAGAGGAAAAAAAATTAATTCCGGATTGGAAGATGGGCTTTAGAAAAGGGTACATAGTACAAGAAGAAGCAAAAATAGAAAAATAAGAACCGACTGAAAGAGAAAAGAACAATTGCAAGATTTAAAGTGGGAAATAAAGAAAGAGAAAATAAATATTCGTGGAAGGACGAGGATAGATTGTGCAGATTGTGTGGAGATGGATGGGAGATCTTGGAACACATGAAAGAAGGATGCGATGAATTGAGAGTGGAAGGAAAAGATAAAAAAATATTGTTAGGGGATAATGGGGAAGAGATCGAATGGAAGAGGAAAATATTGGAGAGAAGACAATGGATAGAGAAACAGAAAAAAAACAATTAAATTAAATTGAAAGTCAATAAGTTATTGTTATGTTATAAAAATAATTTTTTATTTTGTTATTGTAATTATGTGTAACTGAATTCTTTTGTTTTTGTAAAGAACAAAATAAATATCTATTCATTAAATTTCGAGTCTTTTTTCTAACTTATTAAGGTGTTTCGTTCATTTAGTAATAACAGTTGTAGTTATATTTATCGCGGTATATTAAAATAAGTTACCTTTGATACCGATAATCTCGTGCCGGTATGAAACTAATCATAATATTATTAATACATGTCAAACATTTCTTAACTAAAAAAAAAAAGACATCAAACAGTACAGCATAAGTACAGACAGATACATTATAAATAGCTTTTATCTTTAAATGTCAGTTAAGTATGCCATTCCATGGCCGAGTTGACAATGCTTAAGTGTCCCTTCATTGCCATAACACTGTCAGCGGCGCTTAACTTAAGCGCCGACGTTCTTGTTTACAATAAAAATCATAACAACTCACCCAATGTTACAAGGCAACATTTTTACTGTATCAAAGTTCCTTACGGTTCATTTGGCTGTGTTTGTTTTTTTTCCTTGCGTTTGAAGAAAAAATAGTATATTTTAAGGGAGTTTAAGTAGCAACTTTGTCTTACACCACTTTACTAAAAGCTTTTAAGATTCTTATAGCAATATTTACTTGTACGTTATGATGTACAGGATGTTTTTAATACTACCGCATAACACCAACTACGTGAAACTTAAATAACTTACGTAACTTAAATAGAACATCCTGTATTAGGGTAACCTGTTGGAAGCAGGAACTTATTACATTTCAATCGGTATTAGGGTTACCAACCTCTAACTCTGATAGTTTCAAAGACATTTGCTAGTTTGACAATTTGGATTTACTGGAATCTAAGTTACCTGTAAGATATCCGTAAAATGAACATTACCTTCTAATCATTATTGTATAGGCCAATTCAGCTTTAAATATTAACCAAACAAATTTTTAGGCGACCCGAACAAAAAAGTGAATTTTTACTACTCAAAGGCGGCCGAAAAGTATGTTTCTTGGCCGCTTTCTTTTCGGCCGCTCTTGGGTGGCGCCATATATCAATGTTTTCTTAATTTACATAAAATATTACTTGACTGTTAATTTCAAATTTTTTGTATAGTAACTATAGTTACCTAATTCATATAATTATAAAGGAAATTCAAAGAACTTATTATAATAAGTACCAAAGAAATTTTGTTGCAATTAAAAGTGATTTGTGTTTTTTTTTTATTTTTATCGCAAATCTCGAAAAAGGCACACTTTTCCCTTTACACAAATTTTAAACAAAATACAAAATCTATGACGTATTTCTCTAAGAGGCATAATACTTCCACCGACCGGTCACAAACAACAATTATTTTACTAATTAGGAAGAAAAACTTTTTTTATTTACATTATTTATACTTTCAGTGAATGTCATTATGAACGACGAACAACCATATAAAACAAATAAATAAAATATATGTTTAAGAGATTAGTAATAAATTATAATTATATTAATTAATTCAATCTCCTGCCTGAATACAATGTTCAAATGTTTCTAAAAAATTTCTACTAAAGTCGTTTTCTTCCCTAATTAGTGACAAATTTTGATTCTGTAATAATTTTCATAGTCGTAGACAAAACATGCATCAAAATGTATACAAAAATATAGGGGTGCTATTTAAAATTTTAAGGAAGGGGATTGTCTCTTTAAGGATAATTAAAGTAAAGGTAATTTTAACAACCAATATAAATTAAGGTACATTGACAGCTATAAAGAATAGTTTCTGTTTTATTCAAATATATTTATTCGTTATCACTTTATAGGTCAAATCAGTTTAGGACACTCGGTATGTATGCCTTAAGATTTCAAATATTGTTTGTAGTTTTAGGGTTACAGAATAATTCGTTGGTAGTGCCCCACTCTGTATAATATCTACTTTTACTGCAAATTTACCTTATCAATCTCGTCTAATATTTTCTTATTGCATGTGCTATCTGACAAAGTATCTCACACATTATCAACATTTTCAGGTTAGTAAGTATGTGTTGTACTAAAAACAATGCGCTATTGGTATTTTTAAAAAAATTAAACTTGTACTAATTTTAAGCACAAGTTTATCATATGCAAGGAATACATGATTTTCTTACAAAGTATAGCTTAAAGTAACACGTTTGCTAATATTACATAAGACCATCACACCCTAAAGTTATAAGTTGTAATGACTAAAAATGTGTGTAACAGGGGTACAATAAAACGGTATACCAGTAATCCGTTGCTGAGTGCAACTAATGTTGTATTACAATCCTATTCCAGTTCGTGTTAGCTTCAGGACAACTCTTGGGAATTTGGAATTCAGGAAGAGAAGTTCACTAACTATGATCTTAAACGTGAAAGTTAAGTTTCGTAAACTTTGAAAATGAATAGCAACAACAAATCTTAAGGCACAAACTTGAGTTGTTCTAATGCCAGCAGCATTCAAAGCATGACGCTTGCACATATGCAGTAAGTGATATTTATTGTTCCGTACTTTAAGTAATAAGAAAAAGTTTGCTTTACAATTCTAGGGACAACACAGTTTATTAATCAAATTTCATACACATGGAAATAAATTAATTAGATTTAAGGTGTTAAAAATTATAAACTTTCAACGTAAAATTAGATTAAATACGCTTTTAATGCAACTCGTAACAAGGAACTTATTATCAGGAGAGTCATTGTTTTGCAAAGTTCAAGCGGAAAGATTTGAATGTGAAATAGATTATGCAAAAGCAGTTACGAAAAAAAAATCCACAAAACTTAGTTTAATTAAAATAATTTATAATTAAAACAAGTAGCTGTTACAAAAACGTTGCTGCATTTAATAAATTTTGTTTATAAAGTTAAGATAATTGAATACTTTTACACATTTTTATATAAACAAAACTCAAAAATATTTGGTTTAATAAAAGGTGCATCCAAATGTCGGAAAAGACAACAAAGTTAAAAATTGATAACGGCAGCATTATTAAGAAAAAAACTCGAACAAACACTTATTGTGAAGTTTTTGTTGTGTTACGTTAATTTTTTTCTAGCCTGCGACGCAATTTACGCATCTACGATGTTGTGATTGAGACAAAATTTATATAATAATTGATATTCTATTCCCTATTTAAGAAAGACATAATTGGATGAAGAGTGACGAGATAAGTGATTTAGTACAACTTATTCTTAAACAATCCTTTTACAATTGTCTGAACTCTTTTACTATTGTTGCATTACAGTCGCTGTAGTCACCCGAACACATTGTCTGAGTAATTTTAGAGGGGTACCTTGCATTACTTTCCTTGAAAGAGGGCATAAAAACGACTTTTAAACACGTTATTCATTTAATCTATGTCTGAACTAAAATTTACAACTGGAATTAGGTACTTGCTAATATTTTATAAAATATTATACAGTTAAAGAAAAGTATAAAATATTATACAACAAAAAAACTAGAATTTTCCAAAGAATCAAATCTGCAAAATATTCCGTTTAAAAAAAGAGCAACCTTGTTTTGTTACTTGTATCTGGATCAACCTGTATATAAAGTTACAAAATTTGCACAGTAAAATACCAATCGCTGTATCCTGAGAGTTTTTTCAGAAATCCATTACCTAAATTCAAATTAAATTTATTCCTTTCATAATAAACGCACTAAAACAAGATTGACGTATCATTGAAATATTAGTGTCAATAGATTTAATTTACTTTTTCAATTAAAAAACTAGTGTGTTGTCATGTAAAAATATCAAATTGCTTCTTTAAAAGAACGAAACATATGTAATAGTTTTACAATTATTGGGTGAATTTAAAGCCAGCGAGTAAACAACGGTAGCCATATTAATAAAAATTGCAATTTCATTTTGTGTTTTTCGAGTATGCGCTAATTTTGTGATCTTTGAATAATAAAATGAACGAAGTCTATGAGGCTGCGGCAAAAAGCAGATTAGTTCCCAAAAAATTTAAAGGGGTGTATAAAAAAACGTATAATAAATACCTTAAATGGTGAGATAAGGAAGAATTCTATCGCAAACTGGTACTGTAAAAAAAGACTTCTGGCTTATTTTTGGTATCTATCAAAAGAAAGAAAACTTTCTTCGTTGTGGTCTTACTATTCCATGCTTAAGGCCAATATTAAAATCTACCACAACACAGATGCAAGCAGTTACTCAAACTTATTTAAATTTTTAAATAGAAAAACCGATGAATTTAAGTTCAAAAAGTCTAAAGTTTTGACTAGAGAAGAGTTTACATACCAAGTTCTAGATGAAATATATTTAATTGAATAAGATGAAGCATGCCGGAAACAAGAGCTTGTTTAGCTAGAAGTTGATAATATTCAGGACCTGCAATCTTCATTACTGATCACTTTACGATATACAAAAACCAAACATAGTAGAATGTACAGTGTAGTCGACAACTTCAGACCGCCAAGTGTTTTTGGAAATTTATAAAAATTATGTTGCTTTACCTCCGATGAATATGGATACTCCCCGTTTCTTCTTGTTTTACAGGAATCGGAAATGTACCAGACAAGTGGTCGGCAAAAATATGTTTGGTGAAATTACAAAAGCTGAACCCGGAACTATATACTGGACAAACGCCGGAGAAGGAATGACTGGAATCAAACAATTAAGAGACTGGAAAACAAATAAAATTGGCATCTTTGGGTGCAACGCTTACCTACGCAAACACCTGTAATATTTGGTAGCCATGAAACAAAAACAAATTGTTTATTAATTATCAAATTGTCAAAATATGAAAAAGAATACTTAATTCTTTGTATGTATTACAAACTGTATTTTGTAAAATAAATTTGATTATTTAATAGATTATCATTTAAGATCAAATAATTTTTTGAGGGCGTAATAAATTTATTACGCTCCGGTTGTTATGGAAATGTTTATATAGGGTGATCCCAATATAGAACGCCGGATTTAATTAAACTTAAAATAAACCGTATTTGAAAGGAATGACACATATTCACCTACACATGAACACAAAGGGCACACGTTCCGATTTCGAAGTGTGGAAAATGACATCTGGCATATGTCCACCACGAGATGCTCTGCAGCTGAAGTATTTTGACTCTGTCCACTAATTGTTCGGACCTCACTTGAACGTTGTCTCTCACAATGGCGTGTTCTGGGCAGAGCCCGCAGAATTTTACGAGTGCGTAGTTCGGGTGTTGGAATGTTTGCGAGTGTTTCCTGTTGCCTGGAATTTTGTCATCAGCCTCCGAACAGTTGACTCATTAGGCGCATTATTCCGGCCTAAGAGCGCGCGAAGCCTGCAGCCTAACAGTTTGAGCGGATTAACACTCAAGCCCATTCTGATAATGTTAGTTATTCACAATTAAAACTCGGTTGTTCAGCAGTGTAACGCTCCATATCCAGTAACTGCAACAAATCATATAAAAACAAAAGTGTAGGTACAGTGCAGCCAATCTCATACGAAAAAAATGGCGGCCAATTCAAATCCGGCGTTCTTACTGGGACACCCTTTATCTGTATCTTAGGGTTATCATTCAATTATAGTAAAGTAAAAAATCAAAATTTGATAGAAATTAAAACATTTAATTAATGCGATAGTAGGCATTAATTATAGGCCCAAAATAAACTCTTATATATTTGCGTTCACAAACTGAATAGCACATTCCAGTGCAAAACCACCTGGCATAAGTTCAAATCTTGTTCGTGGACGCAAACTGTCCGTTTAATAATTTTAATATTAATTTAAAAAATTTTATAAACTGTATTAAACCAACTTTCTGTAGAAAAAAGTATTTCCTCCCACTGGCACAAATTATTTAAGCTCTTAAGTAACACTGAGGCGCATGCTTGGTATACAGTGTGTCCACAGATGGGAGTATCTTATATTTTAAAAATTCTTTTAATTTTAGTTTTAACGAAAATGTCGTTTTTAATAAAAAGTTTTGCTTGTTCTGAAACCCCATAAAATGAAATAAAATTCAAAGAATTTTAGTAACTATCAAAAATAACAATACAGAGTTACTATGTAAGAAAAACTAACAATAACAGTAAACAAAGAACATCTATTCAATATATTCTCCTCCAACTTCAAAACATCTCTCAATTCTCCTTCTAAATTCTTTATAAGCATTTCTGAGGTAATTTCATTTACATCATCAATAATCGCTCGTTTCAAATCATCAATATTATGGTTTCATAAAACTGACTATAAACAAGCAAACCTTATATCAAGAATAACATTTTTGCTAAAACTAATTTCATTAAGATAATTATATTAATTAAACATACAGGATGTGTTCGACGATAGCATGCTAGACGAATAATTAAAACAAACGATTCCATTGAAAACTTGCAACTTAATCACCACAATGGAGATAGTCTACTTCCGGTTATACCGGTTCTAGAATTGCGGTATTGACCTTCATAGAAAATTCAAGCAGATACAATTCTGACTACGAAAGGAAAATAACCGGACGAAATGAAAATGGCATTTTCACACTAAGGCATCCACTGCAAAAAATCTACTTTCACATGTACAGAGTGAGTTTTTTTCGTTAGTTTTAAATGGAAAGTATCCTTATTGTATAATGTAGAAAAAATCTGATGTCGGTGTCCTGGGCCCTTTTTCTAGAGATAAACTCAGATCCAAAAGCAAAATTTGATACGTTTAACTGTTTTCGTGTTATGGAACAAAAATGAAAATTTTGGGTTTTTGAAAACCTTGATTCACATTTTTATTTAAAAGATATTCAAATCACTTTTTTAAATAGAACTTTGCTCATATCACATAAATTTTATCTTGTATAATTTAAAAGTTATGACATAAAGTTGTATTTTTTTTAAATACAAATTGTTGTTGGCCATGACACTGTTGAAAAGCATTTTTTTCGCTTTTTGAAAATATATGGTTTAATGTAGTTCAAATAAGTACTAATCGTTTTATACACGTTTATCTGGAATATGTGAATGAAACAATATCAATTGTATGCTGTGCATTATAAACTAAAAATAAACAACAAACGATAAATTTATTTTAGTTCGTTAGTTTACTTCCTTACCGAAAAATTACTTATAGATACTGTGTTACTTTTATCAATGGCTAATAATACATATTTTACAAATAACGAGAAATACAACATGATAAAAGCTTTGATCTATGAAAATTTCCGTTTAGCTGCTGAACTATACTTACAATCTTACCCTGAAAAACAACAACTAGACTCAAAGACATTTAAACAGTGCGAATAGATGAAAGTGTTTAAGAATATGCAATAAGTAATGTTTTAGTATGAAACAAAATTTAATTGATCACGGATATTTTCAAAAACCACCGCCGAAGAAATACTTCAAGAAAAATGCTGATAAGTGGCGGTGTCGAGTAGAAGCTGAGCCAACAACTTCATCTAGAGAAATTGTTGATGTTGAGGCATCCCAAACAAAAGCTCTAAAAATTTTAAGAACACACCATTATCATCCTTACAAATTCAGAAAGGAGCATTTTCTTAACGAGGATAATAAACGGAGACAGCAATACGTAACTGAACGAAGTGGCTACCGA